>JAJJMA010330744.1:0-11100 GCA_023529015.1 Papaver nudicaule
TTAAAAGAATCTTTCTCTATTTGGAATTCCTTTCCTAAAAAGGGTTCTTCCCTCAATTAACTTGAGGTTAACTAAGTTCCTAAAGCAAGAAGGATACACCTGTATCATGGGCCCCCTATTTAAGAACTTGAACTCCTGTGAAAGTTAGAACTTGAGATTAGAGAACTCATAATTCCCTATCCCCTTCTTGAACCATCTCGCTTTGCTTGGAACTTGACCTTGATATCCAACTAGGAAAGTCTTCTTCTCTCCTTGACGTGTCTTAGTCACTATTCGCTCCTTAATGCAATCTTCCTTGAGTGATTATTCCCGAACAAACCACAACACGGCTCGAATAATTTCAAGTATTCGACATTAATAACCGAGTACTTTCCCAGGTAAGGTGGTAAATCAAGACGAAAGATATACTTCAAACCTTCCTTCTTCAATCGTTCCTTACCTAACTTAGACCATTCCATGATCCTCTTGTTCTTGTTATGTATTCCTTCTTTTCGTGTAACTCACCAAATTATGTAGGAGATCTAGTGAAGACCATAAACCACAGTAATCTTCCCTAAAAGGAGCTAACCTGGCTATGATACCAACTTGATACGTATGATCTCCGTACTCTTGGTGAATAGAGTTATTAGGGCGGAATTCAAAATAACAATAGACGAAAATAGGAAAACACGGGAACAAATTCGAAGAAACTATCTTTTCTAGATTATGAACAAGAAAACTATTACAATTCTCTCTTTCACGCTCACAATCTCACTAAACAATTTAAAACCTAAATTGTTTCTCTAAACTTGCTTTTGTAATGCCTCTAGTAATTACCTCACAAGTTTCTTCTCTAGATTCACTAGATGTCTAGATACTACGATCTTGGATCTTGACTAAATTCTCAAACGATAAATCTGAGTCCCTTCGGTTGCACCTTAGCTGCCTACGTATCCTTTTACAAGGAATCAAACCAAACGTAGTTCATTCTAATGGCTCCGTAGAACCTCCATCAGAGAGATCACCTCGAACTAACTCACCACCCAAATAAGTGGGATGAAACCTCTCACTTCATGCTAGGATTTTCATGCCTCCATTGAATGCCTTGTCTAGCTATTTATAGCTTTCAGCTTGATCTTTCAAACCTCCTTGGAATCTATTTCCTTATCAAAGAGTGATTCCTTATTCTAGGAATTTCTTTATTTAAGAATACTCCTTGACTAGGATTCCTTCTTTTAAAAGAATCCTTCTCTAGCTGATCAAAAAAAAAAAAGAATCCTTCTCTATTTAGAATCCTTCTCTAAATAGAGTTTTACCCTAAATTAACTAAGTTCTCTAAAAATCAATAAAATATCCCTCTCTATGGGATTCATCCGTGGAGTAGGCACAACAGTAACCGAACCACGCTAAATTTTTGTGTCTTCTTTATTTATTTGTTTATCCTTATTTTACATCATCATCATCACAATCAATTATGTTTTGGGTGGAGATTTATTGATGCCCAAACAAAATACATAGTCCAATTTGAAAAATATTTATCACAAAAAAAAAAAATTGAGAAAAAAAAGAAAAGAAAAGAAAAAGAAAAATACAAACGCAGTCTTAACTCGTGAGGGTCTTAACATGGTGCCCTAGATATAGGCCCACGATAAAGACAATCAGGGGCCAAAATTACGCTAGGACACAAGATAAGAAGAAACAAACATAGAGACCTAATCATCATTGCCAAAATGTCCAGCCATGATCGTTTTCTTTCCCCAATGTTGGGCACAGGGCCGTTCCTCAGATTTTTTTGCCCCTAAGCGAACCCAAATTTTTTGCCCCTAATTCTTTCAATAAAAATATTTTTTTGTTAACAATCTATATATTAAAAAGAAGTGGTGCTTAAGTTCGGGCTATCCGAGCCCTCAAAAAGCGTGCGGGGAGAAATCTGGAGCAGTCTGGGCCGTCCCACGAGCGTGCAGCTACTTCTGGACGTCCATCTGATTAATAAAAAAAGACGGAAGTGATCTGGGTCGTCAGATCTGTTTGGGTGTACACCTTATCTCCTCAACAACTCCGTCGCGTTAAAATCCGATTTTTTTTTCTTCCCGACTGCCACAGCCTTGCTTATTCTTCTTCCTCCTCCTCTTCTAAAAGTTTAGGGCTTAGAATCAACCCCCCAAATCTTTCTGTTTGACAATTTTTCTGCGCCCTCTTCTCATCTCTCGGTTTCTCTTACCTTCTGATTCGAACAAAACCCTAAACCTGACCTTTTGATGCGCAAAGAACCCTAAACCTATTACTCTCTTTTGTTTGATTGTTACTCTCTTCTGTTTGATGGTTATTTGATTCGTCCGTCTTACTAAGAATCTTGATTTTGCAGGAGCAATTTATCAACGACCCTAACAATTGATTATTCTGTTTGATTGTGTTTTGATTTTGCAGGTGCGATCTCTTTCGTTTAATGGATTAGGGAATTTATCAACAACCCTAACAATTGATTGTGCAGGTGCGGTTTATCAACAACCCTAACAATTGATTCTTCGCAAGAGGTTTTTCGACTCTGTTTTGTTAGTTTTTCTACCACCTCAACCTCTCTCTCTCTTTTCGACCTCTCAACAGGTTATTAGATTTTCAGAAACCCTAGAATACTCTTCGCTGTGTTTTTCTCGGATTGGTGGCAGGAATTGAACTTCTATCAACTAGGTTTCCTCAATGGACTTTAATGAATTCGAGAAGAACGAAACCAGCAAATTTATGTACTTTGTGTTTAAATTGAGTTTATCAACAGGTTAATAAACTCAATTCCAAATTTATGTACTTTGTGTTGTATGATTTATGTTTAAATTGAGTTTGTAGTTTCAAATTAGGTTCCACATCTAAGTTTTAAGATTGTTGTTACTTTTTTTTTAAGGTTTCAATTTGCCAGATTTTATTTGTTAGGTTTTAAGTACCACCCAATATTCATCATACACAGAAGCCCCACTAGATTGCAAGTAGAGAACGTTAGATTATTATCCAAGTAAAATAAGGTAGTAGCTGATAAACATCATGTTAATAACAACAATTAACGCTGATTGCAGTCAACCCAAAAAATAATTCAGAAAGGAGGTAACAAGCAGGATAAAGGGCTATATATGTGTTGTAGAGGGCTTGGCTCAACTTATGGGTATGAATTGAACAAGAAATCAGTAGATTAATGATTGGTTTGAGTCAGTGAAGAAGTGGGAGAACTGGGAGAATTCTTTCGCAGCAAGTACCAAGGCTTTTATGGTTGGAATCATGGTGATTCAGGTCAAGTTTTAGAAATAGAAGAAACAGGGGTTTGTGGTCATGTTCAACACTGATTCAAGTCAGAAAATTTAAACAACTCAATCAAAGAGGGGAAAACTCAATTTCAACACTACCATGTGCAAATTATGTGCCATATCTCTCTTTGTTCTAGGTGGTGCCTCTCCCACTTCGTTATGGTGGGAAAACTGGTAAGTTGAACAGTGAGCGAGTAATTTGCCGTTGACATATGCTTTTGTGTTTGGGTACCTAATTTGTCTGAGAAAATTTGACATATGTGCAGTTGAGGAAGTGTTCCAGATTAAATTTTGCATTCTTTCATGCTCAACTCTCCATGCTACAGAAGGAGAAAATGCGGCTTTTAGCTGAACTTGGTTAGCATTTGTACATCTAAGGTTCCCTGCATTGGAAATCATATCGTGTTAGATGTATCATTGCTAACCGAATTCAAGCTAGCCTTACAGGTTATACATTGCATTATTGTGTTGCAGCTAGCTTCAAGTGAAGTCACAAAGACGTTACAAAGAAATGAGTGGTGGAAGGGAATGCGTTTGATGTACCATTATTAGTGTTTACACGCAGAAGTAACCAATTTTTTAAAATTTAACAGAACCGCGCATTGGCACAGAGGAGGCGCTGCGAGCATCGCAACAATAGTTGCACACATCAAGCATGCAGAGGAATTGGGTAATATTCAACTTCTTCTACGTCGTACTATAAGCTTGACTAATTTAGTTATGGACATACAGTCCTGTTTATGGAGATACCTGTGGAAATTAATGCCTTGGATATAGACAGTATCTCGACCATTACTCATCTTCATGATATAAAAGGTTTCTGCTAAACTCATAGGATTTTATTGTGCATTAAGGTAAATTTGAAAAGCAGAACCAAGAGGCTATCCCTGATTTTATACTTCACCTGTGCTGTATACTTTTGCTTATTAGCTTTTGATCTGACTTTTGAATTGTACTCCACAAATTCTACTAATATTCAACTTAATGCAAAATTGACTAACAAGTACTAATTCTTATTCGTTTGAATTGAAGCCTTAACACCCAGCGTGAAAGATAATGACATTTTCTCATGTCTAATGAACAGGCGTTCCAGCAAAATTGCTGGAAGAATAGTATGATTTTTGCATAATTTCAAAACCCAGAAGCGTTATGCTGTTGGAAACACTGACAGGCTTTCCTGACATGCTGTGTGTTAGCCACAAATCTATACCTTATGTTATTCAATATAATTGAACAATATAATTAACGATGCTTGATATCAATCAATGACATTTTCTCATGATTGGGCAATTTTAAGGATGAACAATATAATTAACGATGCTTGATTGCAATACGATCATAAAATTTTCTCTACTGTAGGTCACTAGATTTAATTGTGGTGATTAGGGTTGTTTATTTTTGCAGGGTTGTAAAAGGGGGAACGATTTAATCAGAGATTCAGAAAGATGTGCAACAAAACAATTGGAGCTCCTCTTATCAATTCTAGCATGGTTTACTTGAAGTGAATGCAGGACATTGGCCCTACCTACAAGCGATAGTGTACTGTGGTTAAACACTCAAGCTAGGTGAGTCTGTTTTCAAATTTGCAAGTGATGACTTCTAAGGTATGAATTTCATCGTATTTTCTAATGCAGCATGAAGATTGGGATGAGACAGAAGATGATGAATGGACAATAGTACATCTCGATGTTAATACTATGTTTTGTTTCTTATGCATGTCTGGGTGTACAGGTTTGCCAATGAATATGAAGAAAGAACATAGACAAAACTTCTGAGAGTGGCCAGGCAATGGAGTAGAATTTGATTGCAATGTTTGGCGAGGTAAAATTTGTTGTGGTTTTGAGTTGGTAGGTTCAGATTTTGATGATTGGATTATGGTTAAGAGAATTGTATAACTCTCACATGAATCTTCTTGATCAGCATGTAAGTTTATGTTTAAATTCTATTCAGCCGATATGTAAGCTTCTGTTTAAAATTGACTATTAATGTCTTACGTCCCCGATATGTTTTACAGGGTGAGCAAACGCATGCAATTGTCCCGAATAAAATATATGCTAATCATATCAGTGTGCTGAAGGAGCAAAACTTGATTGTTGTCAGCGGCTACTTGGATTCAAGTTTTATTATTCACCCATTATACGCGTGTCTTCAAACACAATGAAAGTGATCCAAGAATTCCAACACACAAATTTGTGTTAATAGAAGATCTGGCAAACAGTTACGGCTGCTTAGACAACTACATTGGTATCTCAGATTATTGTGTACATGTTCTGTTTTTGAACTCTTAATATGCCACCTGCTCTGATAGTTTCTCTAATGATTGAATCTTTCTGGGCAGATGTTATGGAATAACAGACCTAAAAAGAACTAACCAAACATCCAAAGATATTTTCGTAAAGAGAGAGCTTCTAATATCCAGTGCGAGGGGGATGTGGACTAAGGTAACCCTATGGAAAGATGATGCCAGAAAAATAGACAAAACTCCATTCAGCGGTGTGAACAAGTATAGAGTTTTGATATTAATATCCGCACTGGTGGAGAGATACAATAGTAAGATTCATGTCAACGTAATTCATATTGATTCTTGCATATCAGTGTAAAATAATGATTAACAGTTTATTGTTGAAGCCGTCGATAATTAACGTTAGCAGATAGATTGTACCACAACAGCCTAACCCTTTCTATCAAACATTGTCTTTCATCAACGCATGCCACAAAAGTACACGTAGACCTGGAAATACCAGAAGTCAGAGCTCTGAAAAGAAGGTAAAGGCAACATCACTAAATGGTGCCGTATAGATTTTTATGATGCCTGCATATGGTTCTTTCATACTTTTTTTTATAATATAGCCTGAAATTTTAATGAGCATCTTTTCCATAACGATAAGTATATGTTTCTGTGGCTATTACCAAGCCAGAATCCTCAACTCTGTAGACATAGGTAAGTTCTGCAACTAATTATGCTCCATGGCCAATGTTGATGCTTGACCAATTTGTTAATAGGTAAGAAAGCTATTAGTCATCAACATTACAAGAAGGATTCAGTTTGGTGCACAATAAGGAGAATTTTACAGTTAATTCAATGTTTTAAGAGATAACATAATATTGTACTGTGTATGAAAGGGAATGAACTTCACGTGTGAGGCGTCAATAATCGGAGTTGTGCCAAAATCAAGGTGGTACTACCTAGCCCGAAAAAGTGTAATCCAAGATGGTATTTTTCGATGTGCACATGCGAATCCAAGATATCCCTGCCAAGGTAAAACTCCCTATATCTTTTAAATTACGAACCCATCATCAGTCTTTTATTCTTTTGCTCCGGCAGATTCAAACTCAAATTGCGAATATGCGACGACTCTGGGGATGCTAAACTGACCATTGTGGGACTGCTTGCTGAAATTCTTTTCGATAGCAGCACAAGGATCGCACTTAAAAAAAAAGAGGGAAAAATGCACATTATATTATTATAATATGTACAGGTGATACGGACTAATAACACTGTTCTTGCGTAGGAAAACAAAGCTGGCGACGTTGCCGAATAAAGATATCTGGATAACCGAGAATTTGTGATTGAAATGGAAGTAATTCAAGAAAGAAACTACAGAAACCGTCTTCGTCAAATAATGCCTTTATTTACAGAACCCTTATACCGGCGTGTACAGCAAAGATTTTGTGTCGATGGATCCAACTGTAAGTTTGCATCATTATTATGATAACGTTATTTTTTGCTAAGGGGTTGTAATAATAAAGGTGCTAATTTGTTTCATGTGCTCAGAATTTGTTTCGACTTCCAGCAATGGGTCGATGGTGATCCCCGTTTAGGTTTTAGCGGTAATTTTGGTTGTTGTTGGTGTAAAATCTCAAAGACAAGACTCAAAGACAAGACATCGTTGCGGATGATTTTTGTTTACAATTGTATGTATGGATCTAACTGCAGGGAAGGACGGGAGTATTTTGATAAACCAATGGAATCCATTATCTCCAACATAAATCACGAGCACAACATGTTTGAAATACTGCCGGTACGAAGCTGTGGTACATGGTGCTGCCAATTGTGGTAAAGGGAATATACCAGAAGAATTAGCAAAGACCTACAATAATACGCGTCTACTTTAGTTATGCTTTGCGATGGACAGATAGTGCTTATGTATATGCTGTTTTGCAGGGTCTATAGTTTAGAAGATGAAGGTGGGATCACAGACACAACCCATCGTTTGGAAGGCGTAGCACCAAATAGTGCAAAAAACTTTGCATCCTAAGTAATGGTATACTCTGAGCCTTTTGAAAAAAATAATAATATTTCTTCCGTTCCTAATTCACAGGGTAAATTTGAGTCTTTTGGAAAAAAAATATTACTCTGAACTTAATGTTTCGTTGATTTTGGAGAATCAGATGCTGCTATAACCAAACTGGCTACCAACAGTATGTTCTTGAGTTTACGAGTGCTGTATAGATCATTGTATGTTGACTAATATGAATCAGTCAGGTGAGTTATTCGATAATACACAAATCCATCTGAACAAATTCACTGATTCACAATGCACTTGCTACAAAATCAGATTGTGAGCATACAAGCGATAAGACAAAATGTATAAGTATCAGTTGTAATTTGGCCAGTGCAGCAAACACTATATGAGCATGTTAAACCAGATGAGTAATTTGGCAAACACTATACGGTCCAATCCACTTTATATGATACATCGTTTGCTCTGTTTACTCTGCATTGATGATTGTCGTTTGATTTTTACTTTTTATTTGTACCGTTCTGACCAACCGATCACCAAGAACAAAATTTCATAGATAACCATCACATCTCTATATATAGTGATTTGTGCTCGATGGGTTGCAGGTTTTGAAAGCGAGGAAGTACGATAATGATAAAGCAAAGCTGTGTATCGCATAAATGATTGAATGGAGGAAGAGAAATGTTATCTAAATGTGTCTATTTTCATAACCCTATGAACGAGGTATCTGCATCTTTAGAATGTGTCTTTATGCACAAACAACACATCCTACATAAGGAAAGAGTGATATAGTTCAATGGCTTGGTTGATGTCTGCAGGAAGACCATCAAATCTGATGGTTTTACTAATCCTTCTAATATCCTATAGCAGAACTCAGATAATAAATTTGGGCATCTTTGGGCTTTGTCTTCTTGAAGACCAAAGTAACATATTTGAACTAAAACCATCAGATTAACATGTTTGATTAGGATATGCGTATAGTAATTGAGTTATATATAGTGTTGATGATAATTTACAAGCTAGAAAACAGACATAATGGGTGTACTGATGACTAACTAATTTTTATAGGCGAACATTTGATGGCTTCCTATTTTTGTGAACTCTGTGATGCGGATGTTTTATGTAACGATAATGTTATTTTTTTTTTCACGAGTGAGGTATTGGGCTGTTCATATACACGAGTGCCTACAATATATTTTTATGAACTGCAATATGGGTTTCGTATTACAATGCGTGACTGTTTTTAGGTGAAACTTCACATACTAACACTTTTTGTTTTTTCTTTGCTTTGAAATACCAAAGATAAATACTTTGCCCAACGGAGATGCGTGACCAACGGCAGTATGCCGAGTTGTGTTGGCAGCTGATCTTGGAGTCAGAATGGTAGACATAGAGGATCAAGAGTCAATGCTTGACGTAGAAACCTTGAATTTTTCCATGCATCTAAAATTACCTCTAATTGCTTTTAATTTTCTGCATTTTAAGTGCATACATATGTAATAAATTTAAGTACTTCAGTCCTAAATTTCTTAACTTTAATTTAATATTAATACATTTTTATTTTTACTCAATACATCCCAAATCCTAATGATGACGATGTTCACTATTTGTTGATTTGCAGGTACCAATAGCGGGTTCAAGCTCATAGTAATTTCAGTACCGTGCAAAAATGGATGATGAGCGATAACAAATAACGACATAGTCTATTTATCTTTCATGTCTGAGTAGATCGCTGATTTAGGAATGGCTGGCTGTCAAAAGTAGTTCTACGAGACTACGGGTAGGTAAAATGAGTCGACTTCTTTGTTTCCTCTTTGTTTTTTTCTCACAGTAATGAAGTCATTCTTTTTGATGTGTGACTTAATAACGTTTTACTAATCCATGGTGTTGTTTTTGGTTATAGGAGTTAACTTTGAAAATGGAGGAGGGAAGAAAAAGACTATCAGTAGAGAAGAAGCGATGGGCAAGCTCTCCCAAGAGGTATCTATGAATTTTCTTCAGTTTCGCTTTTCTTTTTCTCAAATTACAAGCTGAAAAAGAAATTAAGAAATTCATACATCCGAGCTCATCCAAGTGGTATCCATAACCATGTAGCCGTGTACTAGATAGTAAAGGGATGGCATATGCAAATCATTTTGATCTGTCCAATTGTATCTTTTTCCTGTTCTTTTAAGAACTTTCTATGTTCATTACTGCTTTGGCAGTATGAGCAGAGTTTTCCCTTAGCTGTAATAGTCTGAAGGTATCCATATGTTATATGAGCAGAAAATATCCATACATTCTATATGTTCATGTCTGCTCTTCTCATGATTATAAGTGTAGTTTAGTGGAACAAACAAAAATAAAGTTTGTTTAGTAGATGAAGTCATTAGATTCGACATAACCTGGACCAATTATGCATATAGAAAATTACCTGGCCCGTTAGACATTCACACAGTACTACTAGAAAAAATTTGCTAACAAAATGTGTTAGCCTTTATAATGGAAATGATATATGTAGCTGGGGACCTTGGGGTGCTAAAAAGTAGTTGATACTTCTTTTGAGCAGAGTAAGCACACGGAGATCAAAAGTTTAATTTGTAGTCATTTTATCATTTTCTGCCAGATATTATTGTTCTACCTGATTCTTATCTTTCTTAAAGCAGAAGAAGTAAAAGGTTTCGGTTGTAAAGATGGATTGGAATATGGGTAGGCTATGGTACTGTATAGCCAAATTTGTCATATCTTTTTTTTTTTTTTTGCTGAGAATATCCACGTTGTAGTGTTACTGATCCTTGCATAAATCTCCTATACCATATACACCATTTTTTCTTATTACAGTCGAGGAAATCAAGGGATCTGAAAGTAAATAAAATGGTTAGTCAGTTTGGTTATACTAAAGGAAACAAAACAGGGAAACCTCCAATAGTTCTAAATCAATAACTTATTGCAGAGTTCTCATTATTTGTGTGAAGGACATAACACTCCATAGCATCGTTTGCCGTCTTAGCTCAGTTGGTAGAGCATGTGGTATTTCGCCTTGAAGACGTGGGTTCGACTCCCGCAGACGGAAACCAGTATAGAATGATTATCGGTTATTTATTAATTTAGAATTATAATAGCCTTGGCAGTGCAAGTTCTGTAGGTAAACATCAAGTATCCCACCCAACACCTTACATGCAGTTATGTGCAAAACATTACCAGGCACATTAACGGTATCAAAACATTAGTCTAGGTACTTACAAATCTGTCTTTGTTTATGATATCTATGATGTCTTCGGGAAGAATTTGTTTGATTTAATTGTTTACGTATTGGCTATCCTGCTACATTATGCATGTTTTTCGGCTTCGGTACCGTACCGGGGAAACCAAGATTGTTATCTGTGGTATCTTCCAGTATGTGTGGTTAAGTATGTTGACACTTTAGTTTTACCAGTTTTTCCTTCTTCCAATAGATTATTGTCTCGCTAAACAAATTCGGTATATTTTTTTTTGGGGGTAATTGCAGACTTTTTCACTTATATTAGTCATATAAGTGATCACTTATTTGGTGAATTTTTGGTGGCTTCAATTGTGTTGACAGGGTTTGGGAGGTAAAGTAAGATCAG
>JAJJMA010330753.1:0-12000 GCA_023529015.1 Papaver nudicaule
ATCATCACACTTCACACTTTACCCTCAAAATTCTCTTTATTGTTTTATACCTAAAACATTTGGCGACCACAGTGGGAGGTCATTATCTCAGTTTTAAGAAGATATGGTTGAAACCAGGAGGCAGAGTTCAGAGAATACAAATTCTCCAAGTAACCCTAATATTCCCACGAGTTTGCCTACTTCAAGTGGGGTCACCAACACCCAAGTAAGTGGCGCCATCACCTCTGGGCCCACAATCCAAGCCGTGAGCTCAAACCCTAACCCTAATCTTGCCTCTGCCTCAACTCAGAGGGGGCCAACCTCATCCTTTCTCCCCATGGGCGTGTCAACCCCTCTGATGGGTTCCACCACGCCAACCCTCTCCCAAATCACGTCCCCCCTCTCTCATATGGTGGGGACCACCAATACCACTATCTCTCCTACCCCTTTTACTCCTATCTCAAGCCGCACAGAAGCTTTTCTCTTTGGGCCCCGCGTAGGAGAAACAAGGAGCACTGAAGACTCACCTAGCATTGCGGATCTCATGAAGACCCAACAAGATCTAGCCCTGAGTCAAAACAATATGGTGAAAACCCAGATGGAGTTGCTGACTTGCTTAAGGACTCTATCAGAAAAGCTGGCGCCACCAACAGCTCCAGGGATTTCACGTGCAGAAACCCCTGCCAATTTTAACAAGGCGGGTCCCTCTCAAATTCATGTTATTCCTGATGATCAGGATACCCATGTTCACACCACACGCGGACCAAGTACAGGTTTGCAACATAACTTTGTCACTCGTGAAGATTTGCAGAATCTTTTGCAGGCTCGTAGCATGGAGAATTCAGATTTATTTCATCGTCATCAACCTCCATATCCAATTGAAGTTCAGCGTGAATCTCTTCCTGAAGGGTATGTCACACCTTCATTCTCCATGTATAATGGTATTGGGAATGCCCGAGAACATATCTCTCGCTTCCTGGAATCATTGGGAATACATGAAAGAAACCAAGTTGTATGTCTCAAAGAATTTTCGAAGTCTCTGACAGGAAAAGCATATACTTGGTACAATAACCTAGCTCCTAATAGCATTCTCAGCTGGAGCCAGATGGTTAGTGCTTTCCTCAAGAAATACTTCTTCGTGTCTGAGCAACTCACTCTTTCCGATTTGGGGAGGCTCTATCAGCGAAACAACGAGCATCCAGATGATTACGTAACGAGATTCAGAACTCGTTCGGTGGATTGCAATGAGCCAAATGTAACAGAGGTACAGTTGGTGGAGCTTTGCATCAATGGAATGATACCAGTATATCGCGCCTTATTGGAGAACTTGGATATCGACAATTTCACCAAGCTCCATAAATCTGCCAAACGATCCGCCACTACTGCACCTGCACTACTAGAAAGGCCCAGGCCATTAAAAGCTGAAGAAAGTCGTGGTGAGACGCGCGCCAGCAAGCGACTCGTCAACAAGCAATATAACTCTCTTCACTCGATTCATGCTGTTACTGAAGGTGTCAAAAGAAAGGCGCCTACTCCTGAGGCCCCGCAATTGAAACGTACAGCTCCAGCCCAACCACAAGCTCCGGCGCGGGTCCCAGCTAATGCTCCTGCACCAAAGGCACCACGACAACAAAGGGAATTCCCTAAGATTCCTGATTTCCCATGCACTATGGACGAAGTAATAGAGCTCCTGGAGGCATGGATTCAAGATGGCGCTGTCAAATTACCTCCTGTACGGAGGGAGCCTACAGCACAAGAAATGACTGATCCTAAGTATTGTCACTTTCATCGATTCGTCAATCATCCCACCAGTGAGTGTCATCGACTCAAACAAATCTTCAACGAAAAGATAGAGTCGGGAGAGTTGAACTTGGGGACTGAGGGCGTACATAAGAATCCACTCCCTCAGCACCAACCTCAACGTCAACACCAACGTCAGCATCAACCTAACATCCGAAATTTCACTATCTCCGGAGAATCTGTCAAGCAAACTGCTAATTATTTGATGGAGAATTTATGTGAGCTCTTGCATTTTTCTAGAAGTCAGCGAAGCAACATTTTCGCTGCCCTCAGCTGGATTGCTAGTGGCAAAGAACTACCTATACCTGAGAAGGTTCAGCCGAAGCCTGGCGAAGTCACACCAGAGATGATGGCAGGGGAACGTGTTCCAATACCAATTATCTCCGCTCGTCTCGAAGGTACGAATTTTAAGAAAGTTCAAATTGATGCTGGTGTTATGGTTAATTTGATTCCAATCAAGACACTTCAAGCAATTGGGATTTCTCGACGAGACGTCATCTATTATCCCACAATAACAAAAGATTCAAAAGGAAAGCTCCAAGACATATATGGTCATGTTACTTTGGATCTGAAGGTGGACTCTGCTCGCACCAAAACCAAGTTTCATGTAATCAAAGAGGATGAGGAGCACGACATGATTCTAGGGCGTCCCTGGCTCCACGGGAAGAGATTCGTACCGGCAATCTCACCGGTAATCATCAAGGGCCAAGGATTCATGTTTGACCAAGAAAGCTGCGACGTGGGAAAGCTGGAGTACCGCGTGGGGTCTGAAACTCTGGTGATATTCAAAGAGGTATGTGATAGTGATTTGAAGTACTTTATTCAAAATTATTTAGTTCATGGAAATCCTATCCAACATACCCCTACACAAGGGTTGGATGATTCTTCGACTTGGGGACTTGATTGCATCAAGTCTATCAAGCCCTCTGAGGCACCTCAGGAGGAAATCAAGGCCACTTCCAATAGATGGGTCCGGGCAAAGCAACGGTCTTATAGGCGAAAGACACCTGAGATGTCATGGATTCCTAAGACTACTTTGCAAGAAGGAGACAAGGTTATGCGGCGCACTAACCGAAAAGTAACTTCTATTCCGGGGTCCACGGCAAATTGGGAAGGACCATATATCATATCTCGAGTCATGCCTGATGCACGATACATGATAAGTGCAATACACGAAAGACTCTCAAACATGGTGGTCAACGGCAAATGGCTCAAGAAAGTATGAAGACTCACTAGACTTTATTTATTTCCTGTAATTTCAATTCCTCCAAAATAAAAGTGCAAGCCATCTCTTGCCTTTTAACAAGTCAATTCAATTCAATTCAAAAAATTCAAATTCAAAACCTATGAGTTCAAAAATAATCAATTCCTACAAACCCTTGTTCATAAAACCAAATAAAAGCAAATGAGATTCTTTTGCTCCTGAAGTCTCTCAGAAACACCCATCTAGCGAGGATTTTGCTCCTTCATCAACCGCCTTCCTCAATAGAGCTATATCAGCAGCTTTCTTCTCTGTCTTCTCAGTCAACTTGCGAAGTTCCTCGGTCATGGTGGCATAATGTCTCTCCTCTTGTGTCACCAAATCCTGGGTGAATTTGCCAACAGCAGCACGCCTTCTTCGAATAAACTGAATCCTCGCTTGAAGCCACAACAAATTAGGTTTGAAGTCTTTGAATGAAGCAAACAACTCTTCTGCTTCATCTAACTTCTCATCTGTCGTCTCCGTGAGAGGAGTAGCATACATCTTCGAGATCAGACCCATAAGATCAGCCACGACACCAGCAAGTGTATTCAAGTGGTCACGCCTTCCTGCAGTGATGAGGTGACCATAACGGGCCCATATCCTCCTATACAGTGGGACGTGTTCCTCAGGGACATTAAATCCTTCCACTAGTATATGACCAGGGAGAATTATCTCATGAGGGAGATCAAATGCCAAGCCAGCATGAGGAAACTCGGTAAGAGCCCACTGGGTGGGAGCATCCACGCCAGTGATATCAACCTCTTCAGAAACCTGAATCTCTCTGATAACGATCTGAAAGAAAGGTTCAACGTAAACAGAAGTTTAATAATATGTTTCAAGCTACGATAAAAAAAGCTTAACATAAGGAAGATAGTTAAATTTACCTCAGTACTAGGAGGATTTTCGTCAGCAACGTTGTCAAAGTCTTCGTTAAGGTTGTAACCCGCACTTAACCTTTCGCCAGCAAAATAAGTGTCATTCGTTGCTTCTTTATCTCCAGAAGGCTGCAAGAGCGAACGAGATAAGAATAAGGTACTAAATATCTTATTTCGGATTGAAGAATTCAACAAGAAGTAACCTGTATCACAGAAGACTTAGGGTCTGTGGAACCTCCATCTTTATTCTGTTCAATGAGCATATCAATAGATTTGGATGGCGTATTTGGAGTCGATTCTTCAAACACTGGGCTTCGCTCTGAGGGAACAAATGAGAACTTCTCAACTCCTGTAGCAGGTCCATCCTACATCAAATAAAGGAGAAAAATCATTAAGAGAAGGTATATCAAAAGATTCACGATGTTATCTTGAATATATAATTTTCTGACATCTGAATTCTTACAAAAAAAACGGCGAAAACTCAAAATCTGTACAAATCAGTGAGAGATATGAAGAAACTTTCTTCACGGGAGTTGTTCGTATGGATGTTTTCTATCACGTGCTAAAAGGGCTTAATTTTTGGAGCAACCTACTGGCCGGAATGATTTTTCCACTAAACAGCGTACAGACTGCGACATTACTGGACGTGGCGTCACACTATGGCACATGAAATAACGAGCAAAAATGCATGAAATTCAGATTTTCTTTTTCGAGGTGAAAGCTACTGAAGTCCTCTTTCTAAATTGGGGTCAACCATCGAAATCCGTCATCGGATGAAGATTCTACGGCCATTCCCGTGACGTGACGCAAAACAGGAAAATCTGACGGGAAATTTTACTTTCACACTAAAGTAAAAATATGAACAACGGAACGAGGTCTTACCTTCACCCAATCTTGTGTACTAAGATCGGGGACTTGTTTATCATTCAAGAGGTCCATCATAGAGCTACTCTTCCCTTGGGGGAGCGACAATTCTCCCGAAAGATGGCTACCAAGAGACAAAGACATTTGTGTTGCGGGACTGGCGAGCTTTGAGTTAGGCGACGAACGTTGCTGCACAAAATATGGTGATAAAGCGTCAAAATCATCATGCGGAAAACTCATACAAGCATTTAAAGGTTCAAGGTAATTACCAAATCATTCATGTCTCCTATTTTTCGCTTAAGAGTGATATATTTGAGCAGGGAGAACGTTTCCAAGTCTTCTTTGGAAGGAACCGCCCGTACTTCTTTCGGGGAAGTCACAAAATTTCTATACAATTGTACCTGGTTATCCCAGAACCGCCTACCTGCTTCAGTGACAGATGGCACTCTTTCTCCTGAGAGGAAGGATACTGGGCTAAGCAATCTGGTACGATATTCTTTCATATTCTGTGGAGGAGGACCTCGCCGTGACGGGACGTCCTGATCAAAACCCATCTGACGAGCTCCCCTGTCGACATTATATGCTCTGACTACGTATGCTCCTGAGTCACTGAGGCCAAGGACGTGCCCACTGCAACTACTTATCATGAAAACTTGTTCTTCATCAGTAAGGTCGTCGTCTACAGAAAGAATCTTTGCTGGAATGATATTCGAACCAAATGAGCGAAGCTGAGCTACGCCTGCAGGGATTGAGGTCCATGGACGAAAGACCACTGCTGCCTCGTCATCCATGAATACGAGAAAGTCCTTCGAGATAGGCTTATTCATCCAACGGACAATACGAGCCTGGTCTGACAAAAGTTTATCTTTGGCAGACCCTTTTGGAGCATAACCAGGGTAATGCTCATACAACCAAGCTTGCATAAAATTTGTTGATATAAATGTCTCAACCTTTGCAGCACCATTCGACAATGTCATATTCGCTAACAAAGTGGAAAGATGGGTATACAAAGTACCAAGGAATAAAGAGCCAATGGGAACAGGAGTACCTTGTGCCAATTTTATGGCATACGGAATGAGTTCAACTTTCAACTTCTTGTATTCATAAACATCTTCAAAGACGTCCTTTGATAACCAGAGCAGAAGAAATGCAGCAATTGACAATACCGAAGCACCAATATTACTGGCTTTGGTCCAGTGCATCATCCAGGAAGCATATGCATCGCCGTGTTTATTCAGGGTTTCGACAATGATGATTAACTGGGTTTGTACGTTTCTTTCATCTGCATTCAAGCTAACTTTGAGTTCTCCATAAATTGGGAGCCTCAATAACGCTGCTACGTCTTCCAGAGTGATTACAAGTTCTCCCCACGCCAGTATGAAGGAGTTTGTACCACTACACCAGCGGGACATAAAAGCAACTAAAGCACATTTATCTCTAATTACGAAGGAATTATCTGAACTCTTTACAGCATGATAGATTCTAGCCTGCTCAAGGATATTCTTGATACCCGAAGTGTCAAGCGTATTCTGGAGATACATGGACCAAGAATTGATTTGTTTCTGCATAGAACGGAAAACGATACTGGAAGCACTAAAATCACCTCTCTGCATACGAAAGCGAGCTACACGTGATGGAGTAATAGCCATTGAAGCATTAAGATTCCCTGGGAGAATTGTAGCTTGGTCCCGAGGAATTGCGGCTTGTGCTAAATTGGCCAGGCGACTTTCAAATTCATCATTAACATGAGGGAGCTCTTTCACGACAATGGTGGAGGTAATTTCATCGATGGCACGAGAAGAACTATGGGATTCAGTGTCAATCATCATGATCCTTCAGTTTGCAAAATACTGTGTCTGTAGAAAAAGGGAGAACAAGCAAAGGGAAATAATATCACGTTAACAAAAAAAAAAAAAAAAGCCTGCGTGAGGTATATATGTATACCTACATATCACGCACGGTTTGGGAGTCCTGACCTAATTAGGATTCCTGATTGAATGGGGTTGGCCTTAGGCTCTGTTTGGACTTCATGCTCGTGGACAAGGCTTCTATGCGGATGTAGCTGGCCCATCAACTTGGTGCTCACCCTGGAACACTCAAGGTTCCATGCTGCGCAGGGGACTTAATGTTGATGGTGGTTTTTGGCGAGGAGGTCACAGGAGTAATTTTGCATCAATCTCTGGCGTCCTGGGATGGCTCAAGAAAAAGGTATGAATTTATTTTATAGTAGGGATAAGATATTTAAATTACCATTAGCTGTATTTTGATATCTCACGACCCTAGCCTAGTAGCATGGTCCACAATCCCTAGCCTATACAATAAAATACCTATGCATACGTGTTAGCCTAGCTCATGCTTGAGCCAAAGCTTTAGGCCATTCACGCCACCAAGCAAAGGAAGGATTATGCACGGTCATTCTTGGCCTATGGCCTAAGCTTGGTCACGCCAAGCTTTCATGCCATCTACCTCTTGGCTGGCCCAGCTTAACCCGCCAATACCTTGGCCTTTATCTTTTGTGGCCTAGCTTAGCTCCCGCCTAGCTTAGCTCGCCACTAGTCTTGATTTTCCTCCTTGCGGCCTAGCCTAGCTCCCGCCTAGCTTAGCCCGCCCTTGACATTGGCCACTACCTTCTTGGCCTAGCTTAGCTCCCACCTAAGCCAAGTCCCACCAAAGCCTCACGCCACTGCCCATCACGCCACTGCCCATCTTCCTTGGCTCTTGGCCTAAGCTTAGCCCCGCCTAGCTTAGGCCGCCAATACCTTTGGCAACCTTCCTCTTGGCCTAAGCTTAGCCCCGCCTAGCTTAGGCCACCAATACTTTGTTTTTTTATTCTCGTGGCCTAAGCTTAGCCCCGCCTAGCTTAGTCCCCGCCATTGCTTCACGCCCCCTCTCTTTGGAGGCCCAAGGATAATCCCTGCCCTAGCCTTGGATGTCCATACTTCTAGCTTGCCCTAATCTTGGATATCCATGTCTTTGGCGTGCCTTGGTACTTGGATGCCCATGCCATAGCCTCGACTTAATTATGGATGCCCATGTTATTACCCTGGCCTAGTTTTGGAGCCCCATGACTTTGCCTTGGCCAAATCTTGGAGGCCCAAAGTCAGGGCGCGACTAAATATTGGTGGGGTTTACGGTTTTCCCTCCTTGTGCTCACGCAAGAGCCATGAGATCTTCTTCTCCCACGGGCTCTAGTTGCCCTCTTGAGACTAGGATATATTCTTTTCTAGCCTCCCCTCTACCTATGGGTCCCACTGATCCAAATCCTAGAGGATTATGGATTTTACTTAGTTCATAATACTCTAGTTTCCTAATCAAATTCGGAAATCTGACAGTTCTGCTCACGTATTTCTCCATGGCGTGATTTTTACAGCCCAATCCGTAAGGAATTAGGAGATGCTTCCTTCACAAAATATTTTCCTCTGTGAATTTCCTATAACATACTAAAAATTCAGATTTTTATCTGATATAGGCTGTCCTGGACGATTTTACGAATGAACAACATGCAAACTGTACAGTAATCTGAAATAACATAAATGTTATTGTTCATCCTTTGAGCCTTATACCTAATTTCTTAATAAGATTATCATACCATATAACATGGCTTATTATGATCATCATGGCCTATCTTTAGGTCTTATATTGGCAATGCTCATGCATTCTTGATGATGGCTACGCTGTGATAGCATCATTCGTCTGTTTTTCCTGATTATGGACTTGCTTCTATGAATCAGTGCTATAATTCTTAATCATGGCTCATGGCCATGACTTATATTATTTTAGACATTCATATGTCTTCATTACTCAGAGAATTGGTGCATTACATGCCACAAGCCAATTTCTCATATTTATGGCAAACCGAAAGTCGTATTTATTTGACTGTTGCCACAGAGAGTTGCTGAAATCCTCTCAGTCTAATTGGCGATTGCATAGCTCAATCCTTAGACTCACCTTATCTTATCTAATGGCGGTTGCTAGCTCAACCCTTAGATTTGTCTCATTGGTTTAAATGGCGATTGCTCGGCTCAATCCTTAAACCAAATCTTAAAGAGATGTTCAAAGCTTATCGCTTAATCTCTATCTTATTGCAAAGTCTTGAGTTTACCAGTAATTGGTACGACTTGCACCTAGTCATCTTTGACTTAACAAATCTTAACAAATCTTATCAAATCTTACGAGAATCAAGTAAGTTACATGGGGGATATTCTTTAGGGTTTTGGTTTGGCGGTCTACGGCACGTGTGATTGCAACGGCTCAATCACTTAACGGGAAAGAAACTAAGTCGTGTGAACGTTGCTGAGAAGATGGGATAGAGTAGTGGGCGGTTCATTCTTCCCTAATAATAGGCGCAAGACTTTCCCCACTAACTCCACACTCCCACTCTTCCACTTCTTCCACTTCTTACGAGATCAGTTGGAATTCTATTGCTATAAATAGGTCACTCGACCAGTTTGGAAAGAACAAGTTCTCCAGCAAGAACAAAACAGTTTCATTCAGTGCAAGTTTAATCAATCAATCTCATCGATCATTGATTAACTCTTCTCATTCAGCATTCAACATCTAGTGAGAACTGAATATTCAAACTTCTTTAGCAATTCGATTATCAACATCACAGAAAATCATAGCAATTCTCTGATCTCATCTTTCTCTGCTTCCCTCCCTAAACCAACCCTAAAATCCTCTTCTTGTAACTGAAGCAATACTCGAACGGCCATTTCTTGGTTTAGGCGAGTCTTGTTCGATCTTGACCTCTCGAATTCATTACCATCTTTTATTACATCATCACACTTCACACTTTACCCTCAAAATTCTCTTTATTGTTTTATACCTAAAACAACAAGACAGGTGCTTAGTTGTTTTTCTATTTTGAATAGTTATATTAATACTTTTTTTCCCTGGACATGGAATATATATTTATGTTAGCAGTATTGTTAGCAATGGAGGAATGGAGATGCATCTGATATGACATCAATTGCAGACAGAAAGATAATGAGTTAGGAACATACCCTAAACAAGAACATAAAGGTTGTATGCATAACTATTAATGAAAACCAAATCCATGAAAGGGAATTGTACATGCATTACTATGGTCTTGGCTAACAGTTGTGATCCAGAAAAATTAATCCTTGCCAAAAGTCCACTGCAACCACCTTTCAATTCATTCACAACTAACTGAACCTCTTCCTTAGAAGGATGGACGTTCCCATATCCGCAAGAGATACATTCTCATGTTGGGCTGTTAGATACAGAACAGAGAAACAATGTAGCTTTTTGTGATGGTTTTTGATCAGAGAATTCACAGTATACATAGCTTATGGTTTTTGGTTTTTGGTATCTCCAATTGATCAAGGGCTAAAAATCGTAGGGATTTTGTAGGTTTCATTTCTAACGGTTGCATTATTTACTCCATTCCCTGGAAAGAACATCTACAAAACTGTGCCAACGGGTGTTTATTTTTTCTTGGTAGGTTGAGTTATTCCTTGGTAGGTTGAGTTATTCCGCTTGATTATTCTACTTTCTTGGAATGTGGCAAGTCTATTCGAAAGTAACAAATAAACACGATACCTAAGCATTGTGTCTAATCTCCTCGAGTTCATCAAACCCAATGGTGGGTTGCCTGCTTTCTCTTAATATAGAGATTTCCTGCCATTTCATGTTCTTTTCTTGACTTAGACCGTAAGATAGGACTTAATGACCCACTCAGTAGCTCAAGAATATGGTATCATAAGTTAGTTCCTTAGTCTCTTTCTCATGTGTTTCATGTTGCTCTGACAACCTATATATATTAGCACAAAACCATGTCGATTCATGCTTATGTCATATTAAAGATGAGTTTTCAAACTATTTTGCAGAGGATAAATGAACCATGATGGAGAAGTTTCTTGATGCTAAAACACTATCACAGTGGATATATTGAACTGTGATTGAGTTTTGTTACTTATTGCTTGATTTTGTGTTTTCCAGGCGTTTAAATAGCAAAATCCTTGAATAATTGATTTGATGGTGGACATGAAAGCATTAGAATATTGGTTAGGTAAACAATGGACTACTTGGTAAGGTGGAGTATTGTTTTCAGCATTATATACACCATAGACTTGGGATCATGTTGTTGGGGTAATATGTGTGCATGAAGCAGGGGATCAAGTGTACAGTCTTCTTGCTTATCTTTTATGTTTGCTTTCTTACATTGGGTATGGCATCTGCTGTCTTAGCTCAAATGGAAGAGCACATGGTTTTCAACCATGCAATTGTGGGTTCGACTCCCACAGATGGCATTCTTATTTTAAGATAAATCTTACATGCTTCTATTGACAAAGATAGTGTGATTCCATTATTTGCTCCTACAGAAGATATGGAGTTTAACCAGGGTCTTGGAGGTTTTTTTTAGAAATCTGCTTTCTTAAGAGATTCTTACTACAGTCTTGGTCCTAGAATCTACATCGCTCTTTGCCGAAGGCATCTCTTTCATTCTTTCTCCAATGGGTAAAATTGCAGGTAATTGATGCAAACTTCAGATGTGTATAACTTCAGGTAATCGACTCGAACTTCAAACATTGTTTTCACATGATAACAAAATATCTTAGATTCACTTATGGGAAGTTTAACAAAATATCTTGGATTCATTTATGTGAAGTTTAAGTATGAAAAATTGGATGAAATTGCTACAGATATCCTAGCTTCGTACAATATTGCGGGATATTTCATTGAAGGAATTAATTATATCGTCTCTTCCTTTCATTATATTAGCTGATTTTTATTTTTTGACACAGGTTTTCTTTTGAAGAGCACATGCTAATGAGATGTGTTAAACACAATCTCAAAATAGTTCATTATTTGCACCTCACATGGGCACATACTTATATCATTTGCAGCAGGTTTTTAAAGCACAATGCAATGGTGCCAAACCGGATAGTCTTCTTCTACGGCCCGGGGACCTAATAATTTGGCAGATCATATAAACCCGTGCAACGCACGGGCTTACAACTAGTAATAAATTGTATTGAAGGAATTTGGATTATTTTTGGGGGTTTTTTCCAATCTCATTGTGCACATTGTATATTAATTTTGGATTTACATAACGGAATTACTATCTTCAAACTGTAACGTGATCGTTGATAACGTCAAACAAAGTAAAAAATAGAAAGTTCAACCCGTGCATTATTTACTGTGTAATTGTGAACTGCCTGAGATGGTATCGAAAAACTGGAGCGAAGCCA
The DNA here is from genome assembly GCA_023529015.1 of Papaver nudicaule. Classification (NCBI taxonomy): domain Eukaryota; kingdom Viridiplantae; phylum Streptophyta; class Magnoliopsida; order Ranunculales; family Papaveraceae; genus Papaver; species Papaver nudicaule. Next base: position 11,976 of record JAJJMA010330753.1, read on the forward strand.
AAAGCTAATCCCGGTGCGTAGCACG
>JAJJMA010330762.1:49051-115354 GCA_023529015.1 Papaver nudicaule
TTGGGTAGCATGTATGTTGTGTTGCATGTGTACTTTAGCAAGTGCGTATGCGTATAACTTATGCCACTCAGAAAACAATTACTATTATTTATGCGAGAGCATGTATTGACTTACTTGGAATTGTTTGCGTGCTGCAGAGAAAACGTAACAGAGACCAAGAGTCGGTTTCCAGCCATCATTCCGTTCGCAATACTGCTGCTAGGACTCCTAAGTGTACTGATGGCTTTTCATATGCTCCCGTTGTTAGGAATCCGACCGCATTTGTCGATCGCAGGGACTTCTCTGCATGTTTCATCCCGAGGCAAGTAGACTTCGATGATTCCTCGATGGTGGTGCCGAGGGAAACTATTAGGTTTTGCATGTAATCTAAGTTGTGCGATGGTGTGCCTGTCGTCTTCAAGTTCCTCAGTTCCCTGTGTTGATATGTTATGTTTGGTACAATTTTATGCTGACTAACAAGAAGGTACAACCAATCTTGGAACGAGCGGGTGTCCTCTATGCGGTGAAGGCAACTATGAGCTTGAAAATATACAAGGACGCCGGTGCCATTGTTACTTTCCTCCTTCGTTGGTGCAGGGCGACGAAGACTTTCGTGACGATTTGGGGTGAGTTCACCATCTCTTTAAAAGCGGTTTCTGCTTTATACCATCTTCCAATGTTAGGAAATCTCCCAGACAGCTACTCCTCAGCTCAGAGCGCAATCATCAAGGTTTTGAACAGGAAGATCCAAGAACTGGAGGTAGCCAAAGTTTATTCGAGTGAAAATTATACAGAATGGACTAATCATTGGTATGTGGGGGTACAAGTCCCAATGGGGGCGTTCCCGAGAGCACCCTCTTCATTGCCGCGTTCCTGGTACTCTGGTTGTCCAACGACATCTTCGCTGATGCTCCTCTTAGTACCTTGAAACCCCGTGTTGTCCCTTTGGCTGTTCTCCTGGCTTAGGGTCGAAGCTTGCCTATCGGTAGTTTATTTCTTGGTTCTCAGTATGCTCAGTTCGATGCTTTCATCCGGGATATGTCGGTGCCTGGTGTTAGGAGTGTTGGTACCTACGCAAACCCCTCATTTGTCCAGGAGCACTTCGAAGCTCATAGACCCAAAAAGGGGGCTGTTTTGGATAAGGAAATGAAGGAGAGCCCTCGAATCTTGCAATGGATTACCAAGTTGCCTATCACTTCTCCGGAGCTGGGGGACTTGTTGGATGATGAGAGGAATACCATTCTCAGCCCGTGGTATACTAACTCCTCTTCTGAGATCGTCCAGCCCATAACTTTCACGGAGATGCCTGGTGTTGAGCTACAATCGGGACCCCGAGAGTCGAGTGGTCTTACTACTGGGCAAGCTATCTTCATTAACAGCAGCACTCCTGGTTACATTCTCGGTTACTTTCTCGGGGAGTAGGTGGTGATGCTTTATAATGTCGATAGAGCAGCGAGAGTGATGGGTTTCGACCAGGATGTTCCCAAGGGGTTGCTTCCCGTGCCTTATTTGGCCGAATTGCGATCTTCACTCGATGTATCACTTCATCCCGGCCGTCGTTCCCCTTTTGTTTTTCGTCATAGGCCGATGAGGGTGACTCCTGAGTATCACGAGTTTTGGAATGACACTCTTGAAGTTCTTCGTGGTTTCGTTGGTCGTCAAGGGGAAGGCCAGGATACTCCCATTGTTTCTGTCCAGGTAAGATAGTTCGTTTGTAATCCTTTCTTGGTTATTGAATGTCCTTCCCTTTACCCTTTGTTATTCTTCCGCAGTTGAGCCCTACTCCGAGTCCCCAGTCGGACGACATGGTTCCAGTCCAAGGTGTCAGAGGGAATCGGCCCAGGATGAGGCTTCACAGGTAGTACGTCTCCCAGGCGGGAACGGATGAGTTTACTGATGATCTTCCTGATGACTATGAGGACGCTGATATGACGGTAATGAGTCTTCTACCGAGGTTTCTTTGCAGTCATGCTAATGTTTAGACAGGTCTTCATTTTCGTGTTTTCTTCTTGCAGACAGACCGTCCAAGAGATACGAGCCAATGGGGTCTTCGAACGTGGGAAATGGGGATCGAGAGATACCCGAGAAGACCGATAATTCTTTGCCCCTTCGTGAGGTTTCGAGCCCTGGTGTGGTAAGTGACTCGTGTTCTTTGTACCCCGACTATTTCTTTTCTTGTCTCTGATTTGGTAACTCTTGTCTTCACATGGTTACTAACTCCTTCCTTCCTTCAGACCATGAAAGGGATCGACGAGCTTATGCGCGATGAGACGTTGATGACCAAGGGTGTTGATGGTCCTCAGGTGGCCTCTCCTGTTGCTGCGGATGTGCCAACAGACGAAAGTGTCGGTGACGAAGTCGTAGATGATGGTGATACCGAGGAGATCGAGGATTCTGACTCTGAAGATGCTATTGACGCCGAGACGAGGGCTAGGGAGGCTAGGATGAACTCGTTATCCGACTCGAGGCGTTGCGTTCTCTCTTTCGAGCAGAGTCAGACCCCATCAGGGGCTCATAGGTGGTTTCGTCGTCTCGCAAGAGTATCAGGACATGTATACACGCATATGGAAGGAGTTCAGACATATTGGCAGAGAGAATGCAAACCGTGTTGTGGCAGAAGGTTTCGTCGGAGTTATGTTGGAGCGGATTGCCGAGATGCGGGAATGTTCTATGTGTAGTGTCGAACCAGGGACGTTGCGGGATTGGGAGGATGATACAGCGACTGCCGAGTCTGAGTCTTTTAATGTGACCTGGCTCTGGGAGAGGTTCGAAGAGCGGAAGCGCGCTATGGTTTAGGCTGATGCTATTACAGATGATGTCCTCGCCGTGAAGGAAAGGGAGGTCGCTGAGTTGGAGGCTAGGTTCGAAAAGGAGCGGGACGCGCTTTTCAATATGAGAGACTCTCATGAAAAGGTTAAGGCTATTGTGTTATCTGGTCTTTTTTGAGTATCTTGGTCTTGTCTCTTGACTCATGGTTTAGGAATTTTTTTTTATTATTCGTTTGAAAGACAGTTGGAGAATGAGTTTCATGTTTTTGCTATATACAACAGATGTTCTTTTATAACTAAGGATTTAATTGTGATATGTTTGTATCCACTTTTTCTTGATTGTTGTCGTATTCTTGCATCCGTCTTCGAGCGAAACCAGCTTGTAGTACCCGTTCGGTGTAGACTTGGTGACCATGTAGGGTCCTTTGGGTCGCTCTCCTCTTCGCCGGGCGGTCATCATCACCCATTCCCCTACTTTATTGTCTGTCTCGCAGGTTAGCGGGACTCTAGGGTTGTGGAGTTTCCGGTGTAACAGTGATTTCCGGGGACGGCAGATAGACCTGTGGTTGGTGTCCCTATCTTCTATATATGTCTAATTGGCTGAATAGGATACTAAGGGTTTCGCGACCAGGGGAGAGGATCATCCATTTTCTAAAATATTGAGTAGGGTGTGTGATCTACTCGTACCTTGTGATAAGAGCTTCGTCAGTCCTTTGCGGGGATGTAATCCTTGATTCCTCTTCAGAGTCTGGTGAGGCTCGCCCTTCCCCATGTAGGGATACCGTCGCTATCTGGATATCCTCTGGTCTAGTCGAGGCGTCTGGTGGGGTTGTGGTCCCGTTGAGCAGGCTATGGTTGTTGTTGAACCAAGGGTGGCCGAGAATCATGTCGTATTATAATCTTGTGTGACGACATAGAGTTCATCCTTCGTCCCTACTCCATTAACTTCTACCTGTAGAGTTATTGTCCATGGGTTATCACCGTCCTTCCTTCGGGGTCCTCCAACGTTGCTAGTGAAGAGGCGACATCGTGTAGGAAGCCCCCTGAAGCTTCTAGTGTCGTTGCAGAGATGATACTGATTTCGTTCCCGGGTCCAATAACGTGTTAGTGAATCCGATGCCGCTTATACATGCGATAGTGAGTATTCCCCAACCTTGTCTAGCTAACAGTCCCCAGTTGTATCTTACCGAAGACTCGTTTTGTGCTGGCAGGTGTGGGTCTTCCTTAGCTCCAAATGGTAGTCGCCTACTCGATACTACGTAGTTGAGCGCTGTAAACATGTCTCGACGTTGAGTCTTCGAGAAACATAAGATTTTGCATAATTGGTGCATTAAACTCTCCACCCTTTGATTCACGGGTTCTTTGTCATTAGTGAGGGCTTGGATGCGCGGAGGTCCCTGGTGTAGTCCGTGAGAACATGCCCTATTCTTGATGGTGCGCTCTTCGAGAATACATCTAAAACTGTAACACTGGACCGTGGCGTTCCTGATCCTCCTGTGATAGTGGCAGTACCGAGGGTGTTCTATTTCTTCAGCAGTGGGAGCCCTTGATATTTCTGGCAATTCCACGAATCTGTCTCGGACCCAGGAGTCTAGCAGTTGTTCCACCTCTATCGTTGAGATGTCGCTCAGCGGGTCGATTCCCCCATTGTTGTTGTTGTGAGCCTTCTCCTGGTGTCACGCCTCTCGTTATTGAGATCGAGTCTCGTGTCTTGCGTTTAGCGAGACACTCTCCTGCCTTCCTCTTCCTGTCGTTTTCATCCAAATCTCTAGATGTAGGGGTTCTGCCAGCTTCAGTGAGTTTTCCACGTTTTAGTAGTTGAGCTCTCTCTTTCAGGGTAGGCATTATGGTGGTCGAGCGTGCTGCTGCTTCCTGGAGTTCGGAGAGAGTCTGGAACTGAAGATCTCCCAAGAGTGCTCGGTAGATAGCAGTCATGGTACTGGTGCAGGCTTCCACTAGTTGTGGTTCCGTTATGTCTGGAGCGCAGCAGCCGAGGGCTTGTCCCTTAAATCTCTTTACATAGTCGTCGGGGCATTCGCCGGTTTTTTGGCGCATCTTACTCAGATCAGAGAGAGTTACCTTCCCAAAAAGGTATTCCTTGAAGAAAGCGTCCATCAATTCACTCCAGGTATTTGTGGCTCTCGCTGGGAGGTGAGTGTACCATTGGTGAGCTTCCCCAACGAGAGACTTTGGGAACTCGTTGAGCCTCAAGGTATGACTGTATCCGTATTCCCTCAGAGATTCTAGGAAATGTGAGATGTGTTCTCGTGCATTACCGGTTCCATCATATCTTGGGAAGGAGGGAGCAGTGTGGCTTTGAGAAGGCTCCCGGATTGGTTGAGTGTAGGCTTTGTGGTGTGGAGTCGCAGTTGACTCGCCTCTCATTCGTGCGATGATTCCTTCCGCTGCTGGGACGTCAGGAGCATCTGGTAATTTCTCTACGAGGGACTTGAGGAAAGTTGTAATCTCCATTAAGGCAGCCGTGGTATTCACTTGTTGACTGGCGAGAATATCTTGTCACCGGGTTATTTCTTCTATGGCCAGAGGCGTTGGTGAGTTTTCGCCTCCTCTGTCGTTGGTATTGATTGGGTGATTGTTATTGGAGTCTGTCTCCCTTGTTGGGTTTGAGGTGTTGAGATGAGGATTGGGTTTCTTAGATCCTATCCCTAGTTCAGACATTCTAAAGGTGACCTTCTGAAACCGAGAGATTAATCTCCCACTGTGGTCGCCAACTGTTTTTACCTGGAAAAACAATGCACTGTCTCTGGGTACTTTCGTAGTGCTCGAGATCAAAGTCGAACAAGACGAGCCTAAACCAAGTCAATGGTCGTTCACGTCTTGCTTCGGTCACAGAGAGGATAGAGGTTGATCTAGGTAAGGAAACAACGAAGAAACTTGAGATCAGGTTGAGAATGTGTTTTGGGTGTAAGAGTTCAAGATCTCCGTCGTGAAGGTGACTGGAAATCTACAAGGATAGAAGTGTGTTGGATACTCAGGTGTGTTTTCTCTGAGGTTCTGGTGTTCATCCGTATTCTAGTTGTTCTGAATCTTCTGCTTTGGAAGATAGAGGAAGTCTTTATTTATAGTGTTGAACTCACCCTGATCTCTCGACAGAGAAGGTGGAAGTCGTGGAAGAGTGGGGGAGTGGAGGACATGAGTTGTTTTCAGTAACTGCTAGGATCATGTAGATCATGTCCACTCAGCGCCACTTTCTTGTAACTGTCCATCATCTCTATCAGTTTCTTTCAACTGTCGTAGACCGCCAGACCAATACCCCTAAAGTTATCCTCCCCGTGTGATGTTTTGATATCTCAAGTGATGTAAAGATGTTGCGTAGTACTTTTGAGTTTGAGCAGTGTCGTGCGACTATGATGCCGTGACCAGCGTGAGTGTGGTGCTTTTGAGACATGCACAGTGGATGTATGCGAGTGGCCTTGGTCGTTTGGCCAAGGCAAGGAACTCATGGCGCTATGGATATGGCGTCTGAAGTGTAGCACCTTGGCCTCGGGCCAAAGTAAAATTCCATGGCGCCATGACTTATGGCGCCACATTCCTAGAGGTTACGGCCTTGGCCTTTGGCCAAGGCCAGGAGTCATGGTGTCATTGGCCAAGGCCATATTGTTGTAGCGCCATGATTCATGGCGCCATTGGCCAAGGCCATATTATTGTGGCGCCATGATTCATGGCGCCATGGTCCAAGGGACCACGACTTTCGCCTTTGGCCAAGGCCAACTCGATTATGGTGTGCTTGTGCACTTATGTTATGGCGTATGCGTACGTTTGCGCTATGGCATATGCATGCGCTTGTACTGCAGCATGTTTCGGGTCATGGCGTACGTGCTTATTCATGGTATGTTAGACCATTCTGAGTTTAGAGTGTAGTTTGCTTAAGCCTGTTTAGGTTGTTGTATGCCTCTCAGAGAGCTCTGGACAGGCCTAGAGCTTTTGTGTTCCTGAGGTTTTCATTGAGAATGGGATGTTGAGTCACATTTTGAGAGGAAATCCATGAGGATGCGTCTCTGTTAACTCTTCACTATGTACCATTGAGCAATCTTGTTCAGATATCGAGGAATTCTGGGCGATGTCGATATGAAGCAGATTAATGGGTTTATGTTCTAGTGAGATTATCAGTACTGCACTATGATATCATCCTCTCCACCGGGAGTTATAAGAGAGAACTCATAAAGAGTACATTCAACTCGTAGAATAGGTTGCATTCTGAGCTATAGAGATGTGCCTGAATAGGCGATTGCCTTTAGGTAAGACTTAGTTAGAGAGGAGTTTTACGATTTTGTCCCTCTCCCATTTTTCACCATCTACAACTGGTCAGTACTGTACCCATTAAATACTGCATCAGGCCCAGTTCTACATAAATCAACCACTACAATTTATGCCTTTATGAACCTAAACTATTTCGTGATCTGGAATCTCTAAATCTACCATTTGCCAAGCAATCCTTAATTTGCTTCATTTCTCAAGCTTTGCAAGTTGATCCAAAAATAAAACCTTCATAAAGAATGCCAAAGAACTACATAGTAAAACATTCAAAAAACTATGTGCTGTGTCTTGAGGCCTGCACCTCGACTAGCAAAAATAAAGAAACAACCAGAAACACACAAAATCAGCCATCAATACACCAAAAGTTTTTACTGGTTTTTGTAAGAGGATCAAAAACAGGACCTGCATACGTAAATTGTAATGCATTTTGTTTCATCTAAGGATAAAAACGTTCTAAAAGTACATACACAAGTCAAAGACTGAGAATATAGCACAGAAGAGACCAACTCATAGAATATCTATATTGTTGTTCTGAAATGCCACAAACATCATCAGTTCCAACAACCTTATGAGCCTGCAGGGTAGTATTCAAAAAAAAAAAAAAATCCCTCATCTAAGAAAATATATCTCTGAACACTTAAACATTTCTACTCAGATGATTCACAATAAGTATGATAAACCTGAAGGTTCCATATGAAACTATATAACAAGAGAGATAAACCCGAAGGTTTCATAAAAAAAACTATTAAAGAATAAAATACTCATTTACCATGAACTATATCTAATTTTTACAGTCAATATATATGCAACCAATGAAACTGAAGCCACCATACGGGTTACATGAGAAATAGTTTTACATATTATGCAACCCAATACATTAACATTATAGGATGAAAAGCAAGCATAACTTCCTTGCGAGCTTCTCCAGCCTCTCCTGCTGGGTTTTCTGAAGCAATTAAAATACAAACACATAAGTCATGGGCCAGTGTAATATAGAAAAACAAACAGTAGTATTGATCTATTTTTTTGAGATAGGCCCAATCAAAATACCATATGTTAGACAATTATAATCATGTTATTACAAATTATTTCAATAAACGGGAATCACTAACAACAATTTTAGCCCGGAAAACAAATGATTCTTAACCCATACGAATGGTTACTTTGGTAATCCAATCAAGCGGCCAAACTCTGTATGTGCACATCGAAGGGTCATGAAAGTTACATTCATGGCATAATGAATCGTTGTAAAAGTAATTTATTATGGCATGCTCACCAAGACATGCAAGACCATATTACCAACCAAGTAATCTATCACGAGAGAACAAACACACAATATGGCAACCATGTTGCATTTCTGGGTCCTGTCATTATCTCATAAAAAATTGTAACATACTACAACATGTTGCAAATTGGTCATTATATAGCCAACTAACTCAACATACTAAGTCGGCTCCCACTAACGACCTAGTCGAACTCATGAGCCACCTTACATAATCGATGGATTATGAAAAATTGTAACAACTCGGTTACTATAAAGAGTCGACACAAACAAATGCAATTTCTGCTACATAACATGTATTATCCGACTTATTCAAATGGAACAAGGTCCAATAAACTACTCAATTATGTCTGACTAATTCAATTAAATGTTTTGTTGTTTTGAAATGGTTTTTGTTAAATGGAACAACAATACCACGTTATTGATTCTTAATGTTTCCCATATAGAGCCGACCAACATTTAGCATGCTTGCACTTACAGAGGTCAAAAGAATTCAATTATTCACTAATTCCTAAACTTCAATACAAGGAACTAGCAATTATAATGTAGCACTTGATGGAAAAGAATGTAATATAGAGATTACAATAGGGAGAAGAGACGAAAGGATAAAGAAGATTAGAAGAATAAGAGTTTTATAAATAACTTGATTGATAATAATAATATGTAATAATGAATATCTAATAGAGCAATACCCAGTCTTTATATAGAGACTTAACTAAACTCATAACCATCTAAATGATGTGGGACTAAAGTGTTTATATAAAGACTTAACTAAACGACTCATGAACATCTTAACCATGTGGGACTAAAGGTTCTAACTTTAGAAACAAAAGACTCTAATTAACTTACACTCTAAGCTAGGGCTATAAGAGCAGCCTACATGTATGCCAAGGACGTGATTTCCTACATCAGTCCCCCCTTCTTAAAAATAACTCGACCTCGAGTTTTCCGTATGTTGTATTAGTACCATAACTCCATTTTTGATGTTGAAAGTAATCCACCATCCGAGTCTTCGGTTTTAGACGTAATGTCTAGCGTAAAACGATCTATCAAACATAGTCCCAACCAATAATGCAACTATGTAAGAGAAAAAGAATATTGAATTTATATTTTCATCGAACCATCTTCGGTCTGTAAAAACATGGCAAAGTGGTTCAGCAACACAAAAGAATATGTGGTCTTCTTCGTAAATCAACTTCGCGTTTCTACCAAATCCTTACATAAAATTACTTATACATTTAGCAACTAATGACCAAGGTGGTTTCCATAATCTTAAAAAGTTGAATCCGTACGAGGGAATTAATTCAAGTATGCTTGAATGTTCTCGAATGTTCTTTCCTTCTAGAATAAGCCCCGACTCTCTGAACTTGTCACTGTAAACCTTCAAATTTAACATGGCTTTGTGGAATATTGTGGTTTTACTTATTACACCTATTCTCTCTGTGTTTGAAAAAAAAATAGTCCACGAATTCTTCGAGAGTAATTTTCTTGGGTTGTTTTTTTCTTAGATTCACTTTCAAACTCATCAGATGTATATATACGAAACAATTGTTGAGATGAAATATAATCATGTGATGTGAAACAGAGAACAACAGAAGTAATACCTGAAAAATCTAATGATCCACCGTTAAACCCAAGCGAATCTTCTTTAACTGATTTGCTTCTTTAAAATAAGCATTTTCTTCGTTCTTTTCTGAAGTAGATTGCATATGATTATTTCATCAGAATTTTTACTGATGATTGAAGTTGATTCGACGGATACAATGCCCAAACTAGTTGATGACGAAATCTCTTTATTCTCGGTACTGATATCTTTACCTTGATGTTATGTATGAGAATTATCTTTGGGAATATTTTCTGTATCCTCCTTAGCAACATCTTCTTTAAAAACGTCTTCTTTAGAAATCTTCTAACTTATTAGAAAATTCACTTCTAATCGTAGTAGAAAACCCATCGAGATCCTTCTTCAATATTATATTCTTCTATAAATCATTTGATAAATCTTCTGAAAGCTTTGTAAAACGAGCATCAATCTTGCTATTGAGAGCATTGTCATCCATTGAACCAATTGTTGAATGAAAAAGTAGGGTTTTGCCGAATAAACAAAAACTAGTTGTTGTTTATTTTATTTATTTATTTTTTATCGGAATTAAATAACATAAAATAAATTTATTTTTAATAAGAACAATAAAAGTAAATAAAAACCAGGGTTGCGGAAGCTTACCAAGAACGATTTTAAATGAGAATCTAAAATACAAGTCTTTAAAACCAACTAATGTAGCACTTGATGGAGAAGAAGGCAATACGAAGATTGCGATAGGGAGAAGAGACGAAATGATAAAGAAGATTAGAAGAATAAGAGTTTGATAAATAACTTGATTGATAATAATAATATGTATAATGAATATCTAATAGAACAATACCCAGTCTTTATATAGAGTTAACTAAACGACTCATAACCATATAAACGACGTGGGACTAAAGTCTTTATATAAAGACTTAACTAAACGACTCATGACCATCTTAACCATGTGGCACTAAAGGTTCTACTAACTTAAAAAAAAAAAGACTCTAAATAACTTACACTCTAAGCTAAGGCTCTAAGAGTAGTCGACATGTATGCCAAGGACGTGATGTCCTACATCAAATTAAAACAACACCATTGTACTCATAAGGGAAAACATTAATAACCACTATCAAGAAAACTAAATTATGAAATCATTTCAATTCAAAACCTTAAGAATACTTAATCATATGGAATACCCAGTATTGCATACAAGAGAATTGCTCTCCAAGAATTCTAGAAGTGGATTTACCTTAATATCTTGCTTTACGATATCCAACCGTTTGCTCACACGAACCTTTTCATCAGCCAAAGTCTGAAACATAGTATATTAGGAGAAAGTTAATAGGCATATAAGTGAGTTCGAAAGGAAGAACGGTGAAAAGCAATGTATACCTGTTCAACTAGGTATTTCAGTTTCTCGCTTGATGATACTCTCTTCTTCGCATCCAATTCCTCTTTAACACATGTCTTCAACTGGTTAAATACCCGGCCATCTTTCATCTGAAAGCTACCAGACATCTGGTTAAGCTCTTAATAAAGGGGCGGATACCTCTGAGAGCTGCGAGTTCCTTAATATCTTCCCATTCCACATTTGAGAGATATGCCAAAAGCGTCGCTTTCTAACAAGCAGAGAAATAGAGATCTAGGTTACACAAACAAGATAAATTAACACAACTAAAACCCTAATTTCACATGAGAAAAAAGAGCAATACCCGGGTAGAAAGTAAATTCATCTACTTCTACACATCAAAAACGAGATCCAGATTACGGTGAACAACATCGATTTCTTTACTTAAGTTTGTCATTCTCGATTTCTCACCGATTGTTCTCCTTTCTTTTCTTTTCTTTCATTCTTTCTTTCCCTCTCTCTTTTTCTCAATCGAAACAGACATCGAAATGCCGTGTTGTTTTTGTTTTGTACTAGACTTCGGCCCACTGCGCTTTTTTGTTTAGTGCCCATGACCTTCTCATGCTAAATACTAATGTTTTATTGAGCTTTTAACCCATTTCTATGTTGTTTATACATCAGAAAAAAAGCAATACCTGGGTATAAAGTGAATTCATCGACTTCTCCACATCAGAAACGAGATCCAGATTACGGTGAACATCATGGATTTCCTTACTTAAGTTTGCCATTCTCGATTTCTCACTGATTGTTCTCTCTTTCTTTTCTTTTCTTTTCTTTTCTTTCTTTCTTTCTTTCTTTCTCTTTCTCTCAATCGAAACAGACATCGAAATGCCGTGTTGTTTTTGTTTTATACTAGACTGCGGCCCACCGGGTTTTTTTTTTGTATAGTGCCCATGACCTTCTCATGATAAATACTAATGTTTTCTTGAGATCTTAAACTTAAAGGGGAAAAAAATCACAATCGGACTTCACCCTCACATGTAATCTCATTTTTTCAAATATGATTCTCTTAGATTATCTAACCTTTGATACATACAAAAGTAACAAAACCTTATTAATCTCTTAAACCCTAGCTCTACTAAAAACTCCACCTCTAAAAAAAATCAAATTAACAAAACAGGTGATCGCACCTCAAAAAACAATAAAAATCAAAAATCAAATTAAAACGGGTGATTCATTAATATCTATCCTTACAATAATTCTAGATAAACCAAGTTTTTAAACAACTTCAAAACTGTTTGCTTATGTGTCCGAATTCTAGGGGAATACGTGTTTCTCTTTACCGAAAATCTTGTAAATATTTTTATTGAATATAGACCGTTGATATCATTATAGTATCTATGTTTGTCTTCTGTTGGGTTTGGATCGATTACAATCTTTACTGATTTGTGAGATACACCTCTTCTGTGAGATTCCTCTCACAAGTCTTTGTTTTTCTTACTGCAAAAATTAAAATGATGAACTGCCAGAGCATACTAATTCCGGTATCAAAAAAGAAACAAAAAAAAAAAAAACAGTTTAATCACTTTAGTATTAGGTTTATCAATCTTTAGTTTCATTTTGTTCTTAAAGTATAAAAAATCTTGTTCTTGATAAGTTCTAAAGAATCTCGACCTATATCTTATCCTCTTATAATTATGATATGCTTAAGTAATGTATATATGTGGATTTTTATTTGAAAGATCGACTGAACCCATCTTACTTGAGTTCAGTATTTTTTTGATTCTTCTTCAATCTTTAACAAATTAATGGTGAAAAGGAAATTGGGAGAGAGCTGATGGGTCCGTTAAAAAATTTAGAAAGCAAAAAGATCGCAAAAACTAAACATATTTTTAACTTCTTCTCTCCACATCAGTACCACATAAGCATACGGTTTTTGAGGTGTTTAAAAATGCGGTGTAGGACTATTATCTTTATTTTTATGTACTACTATCTTGATGACCATGATCATCATTCCCATCCCATCTTTCTTTTTTCAAATGATTTAAATCGTAAACCATCATTGTATATTGCCATTTAAATCTCACCAGTGTTTCTTCTTCTACTACATCTATGGGATTTTTTTCCTCATTTGTCAATGTTTGTGTGTGTACAAAATCTGCTTAAGGACTTTGTACTCCACAACCATTAGGAGAATCATTGAAACCTTTAACTTACGGGTATCTTACGTGTGAGGATACCATACGAGGGTACTAATCAATCTAAGTAAATAAGACTGAAATGAAGCTAAGAAACCGTTGATTGATATGCGTTACTCTTATTCATATAATTATAACAATTTCATGACATAAGAAAGTAAAACTACTAACCTAGGCTGGATCTCCAAAACTAACCCTAAACTTAACAAATAATCCAACCCTTACAAATGTGCTCAGGATCGCCTTATATAGGCCCAGCTAATAAGACAACACACTCAATCGTGGGTGTCAGATGTTGTCGAGTAAGTCGGTGATCGTCCCGAGATGCTTCTGAGGGCACATCGGGTATCCTTCAGTGTACTTTCCTCTCTCGGGTTCTTCTTCCTTTCTCGGCTCTGGTCCCTTGCTCGCTTTTATTTGAATGCCTTCCAGGATACCCTCTTACAACTAGTCTGGTACATCTCGTCTTTCATCGAGGTGGTTTGGCTTCCTCCTTCCGGAGCTGACATGTGTCTCGACAGATTTATGCCCCTACAGTTTGCCTCTTTCCTTTCCTGGCACCGAAGATGCTTGGAAAGGAAATCTCGCCCTTGATTTAGTTTACGTTACACGTGCCCCACTTCTTTCTGTACATGACGTTGTCATGACACGTTTTGCATGTTCCCGAGATTTCAACCACTTTTGACCTTTAACTTATAGCGCCGATTACTCTTCCATCCATATTTAAGCTTCGCATTCTCCCTTTAAAACACTTTTAACCTCTTTCGAACTTCTCTCCTATAGCTCCGACTTCTTTCTTGTTCCAAAATGTATGACCTTTGTACTTAGAACTGGGACCCTAGTGCGTAATCCCTAGGTACCCCCTTCTTATAATCACTTGTAGGTTCCAAAAGGTAACTCTTTTTTAATTTCTACTCCCCTTTTGCTGGACCACCGAATTTCCCTGCCGCTGCAACTCCGGCTCCGGCTAGACTTCAGTTCTTCCTTCTTCTTCTCCAACTTCCTCTTTTCATGACTTCCCCTTCCTCCATCAACACTCTTACTTCCAAAATGAGGGACCTTAGCTTTAATACTGACCCTTTTGGGATAAAGGCTGTTCATTCTCCGTGTGGTCGGCTAACTCCTGAGCTTGTCGACGAGTACAAATGTGGTGACGAGAGACTTTTGGTTACTTCGCATCAGATGCTCTCAGGACTATTTCCACCGCTATATCACCCAGACAATCCCTTATTTCTGAACATTCTATGCTCTATGCCTTCGCCCCGAGGTATCATGCAGCTTACCTGCAGTTCTATTCGTCTGATCAATTATTGGGTCGACAGTTCCGAGGATAACTGTGTAATTGACTATGTGGCGAGAGACTTTTTTTACAGCTTCTCGTTTCTTCGAACATTTCGAGCCCTTCCTCACTCTAGATAACGAGGTGACCCCTTGGGGAATTTGCTTTAGACCTGTGAAGGGTAAAGAGAATCTTACTCCCGGGTTTCCTGATTACTCTATAGATGATGACTGGAGCTCGGAACCTGTACTTTTTACTGGTCCTGTCCGCCGGAGCTTACACGTGTCTCGACAGATTTATGCCCCTACAAATGTCTCCAAACATCACTAATAGATTTCAATCCTAATAAAACAAAATCTCAATCAAAATAAATAGTTGTCTCAAAGATTTTTCAAAGCCAAACACAAAATGAAGTTAACTAGATGACCGCTACCACGGTGGGAGTGGGCCGCCCGACCGAAGAAAGAACAAAAAATTTGTAAAGCCAAAAAAAGTTTAAGATTTCCTAAATTGCTAAATATGTTAGACAGGGGAATGAAGATATAAAATGAACACCGGGTTACCTCAAACTTTGGTGTTCAAACCAACTTATTCTTGGTAGCTACACTGCACCAAATTGCAAACTGAAGCGACAATGACATCCATATCTATCGAACAGCTGCACCAAGACCTAAAAGATGCAGTAATATGGAAATGGTTAAGAGTTTAAAGTGCAATTGGGAGAAATAATCCGTAATCAGATTATAAGAACAAACTGTAGAAATAATCTGTCGCTCAGCTTATAGTTTTCCAAGAGGGGATCATTCATAGGCAATCTTAAAAGAATACCATCTATTAAATACATGCAACACCAAGGTCATATAGACATAAGTTACCAGTAAAAAAAACCATCTGGTACTCTCCCTTATGTCCAGCAACTTTAGTCTATCAACATCATCAGCCTACTCATGCTCAAGCTATCCCCTCTCCTCCTGAAAGTCTATGTCTCTTTCTTTCACAAATTCTATTATTTTCCATTGTTTTAGCTTATAACTTTAGTGGCACCGGTATACTGCAACCATTTCCAATTTATAAATACAGAGAAATGTCCAAGTTTCTACCATGTCTAATCATACAGTGTTATTTCTATTATTTTGCATATAAAGTTAGCCAAATGATCACTCAAAGTTTAAGCTATCCTACATATATATGTTTGACAGGGGAGGGGAACGAAGATCGAAAATGAACACAATGCTTGTATTTCATGCCTAATTTTGTAGCTGGTAACCAAATATCCTGATCTTAATTACTTTATGCCATAAAGGCATTTGTAAATGACACTTGTGATGCATTCAGCTCTCAGGGTAACTAAGGAAAAGAAAAGGGTATCACATTTTAAAAGACAAAGAGGAAAACTTAAGGTATACATGTTCATAGTGGAGCTTTGAAGCTGTGACACAGACAGTAAACACACATAAATGCATACAAAAGCACTTTGAAAGCAGAAAATTGGAAAGTAAAAATAACTGGCAGTTTTACCTGATGTCGACCAGGAGAAGATAGAACAGCCACATTTTGTTTCAAGGGAAAAAGCTTCAGACCACATAAACCTTCAATTAGGGAGCACTTGCAATATGCCTTTGTAGTATTATACAAGAAAGCATGTATACTTAGGTTCAACTGCACATGTTTAGAGGGAGTTCTCAATTATTATCAACTGGATGAACAAAATGAGACGGTTTTGACGAATATGCATAATAAGAACTACAGAAACGACTTCTGAGTACAATTACAAGTCGTCCATACTAATAAAATCTCCAAGTTCCACATTATGGGATTCCAATCCCCAATTTTGACATAGTTTAATACATCCGCAAATTCACTTCAATTTTTCACAATAGTCGACTAGTCACACAGCCATGACATGTAAAACGAGTAAAAACAAACACCCATACCCTAGACACATGCTCGAATTGAAAGCACCAATGCAATAATGCAATTCAACGTTTCCAAGTCCTAGAAATCTGTATAAGCTCAAATGCGACGATAACCATGGCTATACTTACAAACCTACTTCACGCCAATCTAACCAGAAGCATCACAATGCAACATACATTCCTATGTGTATGTGTACAATATATGAAGGAAAATCGCTTACCATAGCTCAATTATCGGCACACAGGTAGAAGTCATAATTTCTAGGATGCACAACTGATCTTAATTTCTTTCTTCGGACGTCGATTTCTTCCTTTGTACCTCAACTTCTCTCTGTAGCATTCAAAGATTATTGATAAATTTCTGAACAAAAGATGAATTGAGGAATGTACAGGATGAATCGAGCAAAGTTTGTAAGTGCAACAAAACAAACGCAAAATGGTATACTTACAATTTAGGTCACTGTTCTTCATCAAAAAAAAAAAAATTAGGTCACTGTTTGGAACAAACGCAAATGCTTCTGCTGCTGTTCCCATCTCTACTCCTGATTTGATCGCATCAAGATGAATTCACCGTTGAGCATCAAATAAACAGATCCAAAACCCTGAACCAACAATTACTCCAAAATTTGTTGAAATGCTAACATAAAAACCTAAATTTTATAATTTACTCCAAATTTGTTCAAAATCAGCAACAAAACAGCTGCACTTAACCAAATTCAAAATCCTAACTTCACAATACTCCTTCGATTAATTCTCAAGCAGTACGTGATTTGGGTTTTAGAAGTTGTCGAATTTTTTTTGCGTTTTTGGTAAAAGAGAAAAAACGAAGAAGAAAGGAGAACCTGGTTTATGTTTTCTGACGAAAATACGAATATACCCTCAACAATTCAAGTTATGACCCGGTTTTTTCATTTTTAAATTTTCCATATCTACCCTTCATATTTTGGCTTATTTACAAAACTGTCTAAAGAAAAAAAATTGAAAAACAGAGAGGGGTAACTCAGTAATATCAGGTGGACACCATAACACCAAATCCCAATTTTTTGTGTTAAATTGAAAAAAAAGTCACTATTCATTTGACAAAAAATCACCATACATAGGGTCCTCCCTCGCTTCGCTCGGTCGGCCCAATTATAAGCATTGATTTGAACCATTAGATATATCAAATCTAATGTACCAAAAAAATATGTATATATCAAATTTAACGTCTGATAGGATTTGTCAAAATCATATTTCAAATGGTTTTTTCTACCGATCCCTTCGATATTCGATATGTGTCGGTAATCGGTATGGGCAAAGCCGCAAAGGCAATTGAGGGGGTCAAGACTGTGCGCATCAAATACTCATCGTAGAATTAGAATTGATCAACCCCAATGGCCCAATATGCAGCAGGCCCAGTTTTACAACCACAGGCAGTTTATGCCTTCATCAACCTAAACTATTTCATGATACGCCAAATCTACCATTTGCCAAGCAATCCGCAATTTGCCTCATTTCTCAAGCTCTGCTGCTTGAACCAAAAATGAGTATTTTGCCAATTTGACAAAACTTGGCAAATTTAAATGTTTTGTTTACTCAACGGAACCTATCCAATTTTTACCGTGGCATGGTTAAATTTCCACGGATGGTTGTTACCTAACCATTCTTATTTTGGGCCCAATACAGCTATGGCCCAAAATAAATGTTGGGTTTGAATCGCACATGTCTTTGTTGATATAGAATGTGAAGGTCATCCGTGGTGGAACTAGAAAACTCAGGGGCTTGACCAGTTTATCACACCGGGGCATAAGCCTAGAGTTAAAACATTTTTTCCCTTTGGGCCTTGGCTTAAACCATCCAAAGGTAGGCTGTTCAGCTCCTGAAACTCATGGTGTGATGATACTACCAGTGTAGCGATCTGATTTCGAAATTTGTCAGCACCTAACTCATTCTTTATTGATAAAAAGAAGGAAAAAACCAATTGGTAATGAGTGGAGTCGCCCTTCCATATTATATTTAGATTCATTAAGGCGTAGTTTTATGGTGCTAGTTTGGGCTACTACTTCCAGCAAAATCGGGGGGTATTCCACCTACTACTTCTCTCTCCTAGCAGATGCTAGTAGTGAAAGTAGTAGCAAGATTGAAATGCTGAACCATTCAACGCTCAAAAAGGAAGGAAAACGATAAATGATTCGGCGCTGAAAGAATATTCTATAGAATCTTAATAAATCTAATAATATATATTTTCTATCTAATCTATTTAATCCATCCAATAGTCCAAAATTGCTGGCCGCTGAATGGTTCAGCGCTTTGTCATCTAATCTCTCCAAACCATAAGAACCCCTCTAGATTAAAGCTGATCTAGGCGATATGGGACTATCTCTCCCCCCCCCCCCCCAAGTCAAGAGGGGTCGAGTTTGAATACTGGATTAATATTGAACACACTGATTGAACATTAGATCGGGACAGAACCTACGGATACTGAACGGAGTGGGACGGAAACCACGGACACGGACACGGAACTGAACACTGAAACACGGAGTCCACACACCACCAAACATAGCTCTGATACATGTTAAAGCTCTAGAACAAAGATCTTCTTTTGGCCAAAGTTTCATTTTTAACGCCGAAGATACGGGTTTTAGAATGCGAATGGCGTCCACATTCGCATGACTATATGTATGCAACAATTGGTAACCAATTAACTAATAAAAAAAAAGGGTTTAAGCTCTTACCTCGGCGCAATAGATTGCTTGCGCCCAAGAACCTTTGTAACCAAAAAGCAATTGTCCACCGTCGGCAAGGGTACCATGAGGTTTTTCAGCATCATGACCTTCAATCATTTGAAATCTTAAGTGATCCTTTATGTCATCTTCTTCTTCGTCATCGGCTTGTTCTTGTTCTTCAATCTGAGGTGTATTTGCAGGAGCTTTGTTTTGGGATCTACTCGAACCAGCAATACTTGCACCACCTCTACTTGACCCACCTTACTTACACCACCTCTACTTGCAACAGCAGCAGTTTGAGATTCATTTGAACCAGCAGTACTTACACCACCTCTACTTGCAGCAACAACAGCCTTAGCAGCATCAGCCTCCTCCGCATCATCCCGAGGGTGTTTAGCTCTGAATTTCCTACCCCCTTTAGTTCGTGCGGGTAAAGTTCCCGGAGATTGTGTGTCAAGATTTTTCTTAGTTCTCAATTTTGTTGCCCTAATACATACCAAAGTACATAACAAACCAAGCAAAAACAAGCATATCAAATATAACTCGGTAGATCTATGTAAAAACAAGAAAATGAATAAGCTAATTTTTAGTTAACCAATATATGTCACAAACACCACTCGGTAGATCGAGGTAGACGAGAAAGCTACCGAATAAAGCTTACCGTTTCTTTGGTAGGCTATATAGCTACCGAGTAAAGCTTATAGTATACTCGGTAGGCTATATAACTATCGCATAAAGCCTTAAGAAAAGACAGGAATCTTGCAGCTATTGGAGCATACTCGATAAATCAAATAGCTACCGACTATACATACATTCATAAGTACTCGGTAAGTCGATGAGCAACCGACTGTAAATAAACTCATACTCGGTAAATCAATAAGCTACCGACTTGAGATTTTCATACATAAACCCTAGTTTTTCTGGGTGAAAATTGAAACCGTAATAACTAAATTCAAACACAAAACCTTGTAATTAGATTGGGAATTACCTTATTGAGACCATTGTTGGATTTTGTGGAGCTTCCCCTGTGTCTTCCTCCTCTAATCCTTGGAACATTTTTTCAATTTCTGGGTCGGGGTATGATTGTTCGTCATCATCATCGCCAAACTCCTCTCGAATTGAAGAGGGAGTAGAAGAAGTAGAAGTTGGACTAGCTGGAGGAGTGGGTTCTTTCTATTTTCCTTTGTTTTTTTTTTTCGGAGCCATTGTATCGACGATGAATCGTTATCGAATCGACGATTAACGACGAATAATTGAGAAGCTACCGAAAAACCTTGATGTGTTAGTGAAATAGTTAGTGTTATGGGATGAATTTGGTGGTGAAAGAAAAGATATGGGCTGAATTTGGTGGTGAAGGAGAAGAAGGGGAGGAAGAGAAAGAATTTTTTTTCGTAATGGGTAACTCGGTAAGTTTATGTGATTATAATTAACAAAAGGGTAAGGCTGACATTTTGGGTATTCTTTAAAGGGTACTCATGACATTGCACAACATCATTTAGCCGCCCCTTAACGTCCAATGTCGGATGGAAATAGTCTTTTAGTCTGCCCTAAATCTTTTTTTTGTCGGTCCCAATGACACAAGGTTAAGAAACAATAAGAAGGAGCAGTAGCTTTTGATTTTTTCTTTTTAAAATTGGATTTAATGGTGATGTGGAGATAAAGTTGGGGTCATGGAGAAGGTGTAATACTAGCTATCTCACTATTGACTCTTACCTTTATCCTTGCATTGGAGATGAAAAGTGGTAAAAAAAAGTCTTAAATTCTATGTGTTACATTTTTTTTAGACCCCACCCTTAGCATTGGAGGTGCTCTTAGTGAGATTCGAAATTTTTTGTTGTGGAGTGGCCTTATCTTATGATTATCCCCACGTGTTTCATATACCTCTCAAAATCTTTCTGTTGGGGTCTGCCTAATGTGTTTAACAAAATAAGTAGATGAATGAACATACTCCCTCCGTTTCAAAAAGATAGACACGTTTGATTTTATTTTCGAAAATTAAGGAACTTAATGAACTAACTATTAAAGATTTTTTTAATGTTTTTTCTTTATGATTGGTTTATTGTTGACAAGTTCCATGGGTTAATAACAAAAAAATAATAAAAATGACTATAATATTAGTTTTAGCGGAGGGATCCACTCACACTTTTATCTTCACACTATCTCACACTTTCAACACTATTTTTTCGATAAAACCCAAATGACACCGAATTTGAAGCTAATATTCTTTTTAGGATTTCTCCCGGTAAATATAGCACGAACCATAATATGTTGAACTTAACTGAGTCATAAGCTCATGTCTATTCCTCCCGTTGGAGTATGATGATGATGTTGTTGTCAAGAAGTACATAGTGGTTTATGATCTAGCAGAGCAGAAATCAGGGAAACTAACTAAACCACTAGAGTGGCATCATCTTCCTCTAAAAAGGATGTACTGCTATACGTACATTGCTTTGTACTACTAAACTACTTTCCCATTCTTCTCTTTATACACTCCATTATGGGCCGGGGATGTGGTTTTGGTTGTTTGTAAGTAAGGCATGATATGATGCAATATTTGTATGGTGGTGACAGTTTTCATGTGTACTCTCTTACAACAAACAGGTGCTACGTGCACAGAGATTCCCTCCCTCGTATGGCCTTCAAATTTTGAGGTGCATGGGCATCTGCTCTGCCAAGTGTAAAGACAAATAAAATTTCCTTTAATGATTTTGGTCACAGAAAAGAAAGAAAATGTAGGTGTGGGTGATGACTTGTAAGTTAAACTGCTCCCTCAAAAACTCCAATCCAATCCAATCCAATTCTCTCCTTATCCCTACTACGTACCAACGTGAATCAGTGATGGTTAGGTATTTCCACTCATGATTAAGCCAAACTTTTGTGTTCATTCATCTACTTATTTTGTTAAACAGATTAGGCAGAGCCAACAGAGAGATTTTGAGAGGTATATTGAATCTTCCAACTTTTAAATCTTCAAACCCTTTAATTTTCTCCGAATTTTTTTTACCAAGTATACATCGGCAACAGAAATACTGAAGAATTTTGTGAACAAAAACATTTCGAATTAATTTATTCAGTTGAAAATCTATTTAACTTAACAAAAACGACTAGTGTATATTTATCAGCAGGATAAGTGTGCCTTTAAAACGGCCTCATGGCCCCTACTCCAGAGGCTGGCTCTGCTCAATCGATGACTTCAAAGTTACAAATTTCTTCCCGGTAACTCTAATTGTCTCAATCTTTTGAGCAATGACTATACTTGGTTTGTTTTTGCCCGCAAACAATCCAGTGGGGAAAAGAAACAAAAAATTATTGAAAATAATCTAGTGGAATATATTGAAAATGACCATATTGGCCTTTTAACGCAAGGAAATTGGATGACCAATTGGATTGTATGCTAAAATGAACTACAAAACGTCATGCATGTAATAGCACATTTGACATGACTACACGTGGCAAGATCTGAAGATGGGAGTAACTTAATACGATACAACAAGAAGCACCATGAAGAAGCCTTTGCTACTTTATCAGATCTCGAGTTAATTCAAAATCAACGGTCAGGATGATGTATACACGTGGCAGAAGGTAGGTGAGACGTGGCGGTCGCATAGAGGGCAGTTGAAACGTGGCAGTTGCAATACATGCAACGGATCTGTGTACGGCCAAGACGTGGCGCAACCTCAGCCAAGCATTATTCTGAAAGGTAGCGCGTGCTCTAAAACCCGTGCGGGAATGATGCAGACACACAAACCCGTATACCCGTATAGTGAAGAACCGTACGGGCTGATCTGTGAACAGTAAATATGTTGTAAGTTCTATAAATATAGGACTCCTCTGAATGAAGAGGGGGTCGAAAAAAAGAGGAGAGAAAAGAGAGGAGAGAGGGTTTATTCATAAATCCAATCCTAACTTAGAAACAAAGAGAGACTAGAAATACACCATTGTAAGTCCGATTAATCACTCAAATACTACTTTTATATCTTCAATGAATCTCATTCATGAGATGAGAAGTCTTTCACTAATATTACTTTATGTCAAGTCTAAATCGTATAAGTTATGATCTCATGTGTGTATTGGCATGATCGTCATCTGTTTTTGCATTTCTATTCATTACTTCCAAGCAAGCATGTTAATCTCGCCACCATGCATCCCGTACGGGATCTATCATATGTTTCCGCATTATAAGAGTCAATATGTTAACCATTACTGGTATCATAAATCATATGACCACGGGTAATGGTTTTCTTCAAAGTTATATCTTAGGATATCATTATTGTGTCGCACTCACATGTATGCTGCGATATTGATTGTGAGCTCTTGATCTAAGCCAATAGACTTTTGCACCTATATTACAAGAACAAAAAACAAGATAAACTCACAACTAGATTTCCCAACTATGGTGCCAATTATTTGTGTTTTTTATCCAAATATTAGGTCTATGGTTAGTTAAAAAAAGAAACTTTTTTGGGGGTCGGCCATTGAATGGCCGCCTACATCCGATATCTAAATAAATCCCGATATTTTAGGAAAAAACAATGTATTTGGTAAGAAAAACACTAAAACTCTAGGTAATATTAGGCGGCCACTGAAAGGCCGCAAGGTGCGTACATTGAGTGTACGCCCCTTAAAAACGACATAAAACTTGTAGCATATGTGAGCCAAGTTTTAAGTTGTCTCAGAGCTTTTACATACATTTAAGGTCTTTTGACTTACTATTCATCCAAAAAGGGCACTATAGTGCTTGCTCTAATATAATAGTGGCCCCGTCTGGGGTGAGGTGGGGCCCAATAAGAATAAAACTCATCTCCTTCTTTGTGGTACGAATAGATGAAAAAATAAAGGAAACTTGTTCTCCCTTTGCTAGCCATTTCAGAGTTCGTAAAAGGGAGTTTGTGCTACAGTTTTTCGTTAGCTAGTCGGTCATTATGTACATGGCATTAAATGTCTTAAGTTAAGAGATTACTCTCGCAACAATACGATTCAATTGATCACTTGGATACTGATTTTGGTTGTTAGGGTACATATTCTCTTTCCTACATCTTTATCCTTGTTGTATTAAGACAAGTTTGTAGAATTGTTTCTGGACAGAAATTGTCTGTGATTGTGTCTCAATTTGATAATTAGGGTTAGTACCATTGTTTGTTGATTTACTAGTGAAATTCTTCAATTCCAGTTATTTATAATTCTATAGACCAGAACCTTGGGTCACTGACTATATTGTTCTAATCATTTTTGCACACAAAGCGCTTGTACTTGCGCCAATTAGAACTCATGTTATAGTTGATACTTATATGGTTAGTTGGATATATGCAGTAGTAGAATTAAACCAAGATAGACACTTAAAGTTCCAACATATTTTCAAGCGGATGAACCAAACCCAGACATATATATGTCCGAACTACAACCGTGCGTAGATTTTGGCTGGAAACAATAAAAGATTACATAAAACTAAAAGATAAATCAACTATCGCAATGAAGTGGTGTACTTAAGGGTGCACAAAATCCGAACCGACCGCATCAGAACCGTAAGTGTACCGAAACCATCGGTCCAGGTAATAATACATACAATGAGAACCGTTAGATTCGTAGGTACATGTACTGGTTATAGCCTTTTAGGCCTACTACCCGTATGTCCGGTATCGAAATACCGACAGGTATAGGCCATTATATTTAGTCAAATCGGGCCGTTAATCTTAGGTTTGTATATAAACTACTGGAATCCCTAGATCACTCTGATTTCTATTTTCTTAGGCCTTTCGAGTCTAACCCAAGTTTCACTGAGATTGAATCCACTTTTGTTTTTTCTTTTTCGGTTCTTCTATATTCGGAAAATTTGAAAAAGAATAAAACAAAAAGAGGAAAATGATTCGAGTAAAGTGCCCATAAGTTATAAGGGCGAGCCTTTATAAGAATCGATTAAACTTACATCTGCATGAAGCGAACCTACGAATTGCCAGCTGTGGTTACAAAAAGACTTTGCGAGTGAACTAGGTGATGATTCTAGAGCTTCAATTCATGCATGCATTCTCGAGCTTCAATTTCTTCAATTAAAGAGGATTCCAGAAAAGAGAGAATCATAAAAGAATCGAGCATATGCGAGAGGCCCTGACGGGACTCGACCACCATGAGAGGGAGTCTAGAAAGACTTCTATCAACGTAATGAAATAACCTTCCCACCTTATCAGTTACATCGATTCTTTCTTCCCTTATTCTGTTCTTTCACTAACAACAGCGACCACCACTCTCCTTTTTTTTCTTCTTCCACTCACAACAACCACCACCACCACTCTCATTTCTTCCCTTATTTCAATCACACCAACCACCACCACCACTCTTTGATCTTTCTTCTATTTTTCTTCCATCGATTCAGGTACAATACTTAGGTTTCAATTGATTAATTGATTTTCAATTTGTACAAGGTTTACTTTTATTTATTTTGTTGTGTATTTTATCAAGTATGAATGGATTTTCAGGATTCAGGTAAACACGTACAGTTGTATTTCTTGAAGATCTTCATCAAGTATCAATTGATTTTCACTTTCAAGTTCGATTTTGTTTTTAATGTAATAAAGAAGTTGCTGATACGAATTAGGGTATTGTTTATTGCTGAATTAGGGATTGTTTGAATTGTTGTTGAATTTGGGTTTGTTTGAATTACTACAATGAAAATGAATAGTCAGAAGTCCATTTATGATCCACTAATTAGAGATACAAGTCATATGACTGACTAGGAAAATTGGATTGCAGGAATTGAGTTTCTGAATTTTGCAGTTCAACTAGGTACCATACCTTTATCGGACTAATTTTCCCAGTACGAGAAAAAAAACGAACTGACCTGAGTAGGTACATGGTCTGGTCTAAAATGCAACAACCGACCACTGCCAAGTACATGTTTACGGTTTGGCCAAGAACCGAGCCGAACCGTACCATGTGCATCCTTAGGTGTACCAGGACCAGGAAAGAGATGAGGCAGAATTATATATAGGTAATTAATATAGCAAAACACGGTTATTTTGAAGTAAATTTAGCACCCCTGAGTAATGAAACTTTTATAAGTGCTTGACTACCCTGATCAATTAGTATTAACTTATTGAATGAGTTGGTTGATTAATGAGTTAAATGAAAAAAAAATAGACTTATGAAAAAGTGTCAAAATCATGGACAAGATAGCCGGAAATCCCTACTTTTTTTTAGCCATGCCAATTATTATTCACGATGGTCGTCAAACCAGAACCAAAATCGGTTTATACAATAGCCCACAAATATTAACTATAAAACAATCGACCTATAAATTTATTTTAATGTGATGATTGACTGATGGAAACAATTGGCCTATACACAATCGATTTATAAGAGCACCAACAATTACTGATTGCAAATGAAAAAAATTTAGGTTTTTGTCATAGAGAACAACAATAATCGGGACTTATATCGGTAAATAAGTCTAATTATGTTTAACGACTCAAGAATCGGTACTTACATTAATCTATAAACCACGGATTATTGTTCTTATTTAAAAAAAAAAGAAGAACACAATAATAATCGGTCGCTACCAGATCCAAGAACCATCGATTCTGGTTTTGCTTTTTAATCGGCATATATACTGACTGATAGCCACCAATTATTGTTGTCTCCCTTCATTCTGGAATCGATTGTTATGTTGCACAATAATCGGTATATATTGACTGATAGCTACCGATTAGTGTCCTTTTCAGATTTTCAAAAATGAACAGTACAACAATGATCGGTCGCTATTATGTCCAATAACCACCGATTATTGTTCGTGTTTTGTTAAGCCCATTTTCATTTCTTAAATGAGTCGACAACATTACTGATTAAAATTTCATTGTAATTAGTCAAATCTCTTTATGTCGACCATCTTAAACCTTGAAAACCAAGTAGGGTAAGATTGAAGAATTATTGATGGATTTTGACAAGACCCATAATGTCATTGTATGTCTTCTTGACTGTTAGATATCAAGTCATGAGAATTTTGCCGTTCAAGTCTCAAACAATTAATAGATATAGCTAATCTCTCTCTCTCACATGCAAAGTCGATAATGGTTAAGTAAGAGATGACTTATTGACGAGGAGAGAAGAATGAGTGCTGACGTGGAGGCGAAAAAGGGCGAAAATTTTGCGATTTTTTCTTCGTGATAGATCTGGATGGGGTTTCCTCCATCTCCTTCTCCGATTAGTTCAGGTGGTACTTCTCCTGATTCTCTCATCCTTCCCTCTACTGCTGTAGTAAATCCAATCACTGGATTAGAAAACTTTCCTCCTTTAATCTCTTCTTCTGGTTCAAAGAATGGATCTGGTTTTTTGAAATCTCAAAAATTTCAATTTAATCAAAGCAACTGTGAGATTAATTCTCCGGAGGTGGTCACGAATTTCAATGGTAAACCTGGTGAAGCTTCTCCGAGTGCAGCTTTTGGGGATAATTCCATAGATCTAAACCCTAACCCCAAAGCTTGGAGATCTTTATTCCCTATGCCTAAACCTATTTCCCCTCGAACTTCTATGAAGTTTACTTCACCAGTCGATGTCAATGGTAAATTGGTTGTTGCAGCATCTTCAGATAAGTTTGCAGCAGGCATAAAGTGCTGTGAAGACAGAGTGGTTGGTTTCTTTGTGGGTAAACGGCTATCTTTCACTGCAGTACAACTGGCAGCGAACAAATTATGGAAATTCAAAAAGAAGGTAACGATTAAACTCTATGGTGAATGTGCATATATTTTTGAATTTTCTGATGAGGATGACCGCAAGCTTGTTTTAGAGACTGGTTCTTTCTACATTGGTAAACACTTCTTCATTTTGAGGCCATGGTCCCTCTTGTTGGAAAAATCAGTTACTGATGTCAAGTCAGTTCCAATTTGGGTGTTGATTCATGGTGTTCCACTTCATTTATGGAACAATGATGGTCTTAGTTTGATATCCAGCTACTTAGGAATACCTATCTTAGCGGATGATTGCACGCTCAATCAAACTAGATTATCTTATGCTAAAATCTGTGTAGAAATTGACATAGACTTCGCGTATCCTGATAACATCCCTCTGTTGGTTGATGGAAAATTTGCTATGGATCTCCCAGTGGAATACCAATGGAAGCCTCCTAAATGTGTAAGCTGTAATGTATTTGGGCACTCCGAAGTGAATTGCTCAAGGAAGTTGAAGACTAGATGGGTTCCTAAGCAGAAGAATAGCTTCTCTCATTTTAGGACTGTGGCAGGGGTTTTAGATGAAGGTATTGATGCCAACTTTGTTAAGGCCTTGACTGGGGTTGGTGACTCCATCAAGGATACAAGTGTTTCTACTTCAGAAGGAACAATGGAGGTTGCAGACATGGGTGCAGGTGAGAGAACTGTTGAGAACTCCACTGAAATCTCCAATAACTCTGTATCAATTCCAAGTCCGAGCATTCCATATTCCAACTCTTCTAGTGGTGAAAAATCTTTTAAGGGTAATGATGCAAATGAGACAAGTTCCATGGAAGTTTTTGGCTCCGCCATGAATGGGTTCTCGACTTTGGATGGAAATTCCGCTGGTCCAACTGGTAGAAAATCTACTAATGTAGCTTTAGTAGGTGTACCTGGAGTTGTGATCAACAAGGTAGGTGGTCAATTGGTTGCGAGTGGTAATGCTCAAGTATCGATCAATTCTCCAGCTAAGGGTACAAACAAGAAGGGTGGTGATGCAGCGGGTTACAAAACCACTCCAGCAGTTGTAATCCCTAAGGTTGCAGTTGGGGCAAAAACAATTAGCAGTTTGGGTCCTATAGTGGCAAAGAATGTGGAAAGGGCTCCAAGCTTGGTGAAGACTACAGCTTCAAGCATCATCTCAAACAACAAAGCGCAGGTTATAGATAAAGGAGATCAAGAAGGATGGACTAAAGTTCAAGGTAAGAAAAAAGGCTTTTCTCCTAAAAAGAACCCTTTTATGGTTTTCAGTGATTTTACTAAAGAAAGTCGCTTCCCAATCAACAAGGTGGGAGCTGCTGAAAAAGCCTCTTCTTCTAGGCCTAAATCATTTCAAGATTCAGGAGAAGAGTTATCAGATATTGAATTTGAGAGATATCTCAAACACATGACCTGTGAGGAGAAAGAAGCAAAGATAAAAGACAGAGAGCTCCGCAGGGTCAAATGGAACCGGAAAAATGGTTACTCCAAATGATAAATTTGCGAGAGGGCTTCGAGTTCAGGCTATGAATTCTTAGCTCTATCTGGTTGTTGGTTTAAGGCGTTTGAGGCCTTGTAGTTGTTTTCCGGTTTGGGAGTTATTTTGTTTGCTCTCATCTGGTTATTTCTGTTGTTTAGAGTTGGCTCCAGTCCTACTCTTTGTTTCGCCTAGGCGTTCTGTATCTTGTTCTCTTTTTCCATTTTAATAATATTTTAACCTTTCTCCTCAAAAAAAAAAAAGAGATGACTTATTGTGTTTGTTAAGTGATTGAATCGATGATCTTTCAGTACAATAATTTTGTCATATGAGTGCTTTTGTTATATGAATCATGTTAGATTCATGTGGTTTGTTCTTTTGTCGCAATTTTACCAACACCTTCTGTTCTCTATTGAAGTGTATTTGGGTCAAAGTAGCAAATACAGTATCCCATTTTTGTGGGCTAAGTAAACTCTTTTGATTCACTAATCATTCCAAGAACCTTGCGTTCTCAAGCTTATTTTGCTCGACGCAACAATGTGCATGCTTTATTATTAGTAATTTTGCCATTTTATGTATGATTGAAGACAAACTAAAATGATCATGTATACCTTAACAACTGCAAAATTATGTAATACATAATCAGTGGCGGAGCCATGAATTAGTTGGCGGTTTCGGCGGCCGTAGCGCCAAATTTTTTTAAGCGTTTTAGATCATAGGCAATAATTTTTTTTTTTGCTTAGATTTTTCTTGCTATGAATATACAAAATTAAAGAGGTGTGTACAAAACAATGTAAAGTAGATGGACTAAATTGTATAAATTCTATACATTGGAGGGCTAAAATATGTAAACACAAAGATTGAACATAACTCTAATATTCAAACAATTGGTGGACTAAAATGCTAAATCCAAGGGGATTAGAGACTTGGTGGGCTAAATATTTTTTTTTTTTTTTTTTGAGGTGGAAATGTGTCTTAGTAGTAAGGAATTTTAAGACAGGGTCCCATTATTTTATTTTGAATTGGTACAACCTTTGGCTCCGCCCCTGTATATAATGAGCCCTCTTTTATCTTTTATTGAGTACCCATTTTTTAAATCTCGTTTTTTTCTTTTCTTTTTTTTTTCTTTTTTTTTTCTTTTTTTTTCTACTAGTTAGGGATTGTGACATAGAGGTTATAGTTATCAAAGACTTATATCCCATATCCAGAAAATCTAGGTGATATGGAAATATTTTCAGCACCGATTTTTCAACCAAGCGCGATGACTAATTGACGATGGTGTATGGACATGTATAGGGACCTTGGGGTCACCAGAGGCACATGTCGTGAGTTAGCCCTTGTATATCGACGAGATGTGTAGGCCGTCATGTACTGTCAATAGAATATAATTGTTATGGAATTGAATAGCTAGAATTATTTATAGACGACTTAAATATTGTAAGTGGTAGAGGGTGTTGCTGCCACGATCCAATGACATTCAGGTATGCACGAGTTCGTCTCTTCCCTTCTATGTTGTGCTGTGTCGTGTCGTGCTTTACCTTTGACAAAAAAAACACAGTATAACACATCACATTCAAATTTCTGGCACACCACGCCAAACATGCGAATTTTTGTGCTTTGCTGACACGTTTTACACCTCTAAGAGCAAGCACTATGGTGCTCAAAATGTGGGGAATTTCCCACAAATGTAGACAAGGCATGGAGGGAAAAAAAAGCAAGTCATATGGTTCATGTCTACATTTTCGCGGTTTCTTAGAAACCTCCAAAAAGATGTTTGCGGTTTCTTAGTAGCTGCGAGACCCGAAATATCCCTAATAATCTGAAATATCAGTTTAAAATAGGATTTTGGTAATAAATGTGGGGAATTCTATGCGGTTTCTTAATAACCGCAGAAAGTAAACGATGTTTCTTAGAAACCGTGTGTTGCGGTTTCTAAGAAACCGATGAGTAAGCCTTGTCTACATGGACATGGCTAGAGCATTTCCCCACAATATGAGGAAATTGTCTACATGTGGAGATTTTTGTGCACCATATATATAGTGCTTGCTCTAAGTGTTCCAAGCACAGATATAAAGTCATGGGACATATTTTTTTGCTCATAAAATGATTGTCGAAGGGGCAGTGCATTGGAAATAATTTTTTTCTCAACTATCATCAAATCTCCTAGTTCCGTAATTTGAACTAGATACTTATCCACTGCATGGTAAGTAAGATTACATCAGAATAGAGAGTAGTACTTCAGTACTTGTGTTCGTACGTGATGTGATGACATCAAAGTAGTTAGCCTGCTATAAACTGCATGTAGCAGTCCAGTCCCTGAGGATTCCATTTTCTCCAAAACACTTAAAAAAACACCGGATTTCCTACACCGGATTTTACACCATAACGTGGCATGTTATGGTTGGCTCATTCTTATAGCAGGGGGCCTGCATATCTTGGGTGGGGTTGGGTGGGTGGAAATCTATGGTGGATGTTAATGCCACATAGGGGTGTAAGAAAATGGTGTAAAAAAACGGTGTCCCTGTAGCACGACTGCGATTTTCTCCTTGCAACCACTCTACCTCTAATGTACCAGCAGCAGTACTATACCAGCAGCAGCTGATGCTCTACTGATGCAACATGTAGTAACTGTCTCAATTACTTTTGGATGAAATCCAGGAAATTAAACTTGTGGGTCAACGGTCAATTGCTTGGTCATTTCGAGAGAGAAATTTCGAAAGAATAGGTAGAGTAGAGTACTCAGTTGTGTTTGGCTACAACCAAAATACTACGAAAATACTAGTAGCTGAGCCTGAGACAGTCAGACTGTTGGTTATACGTATCTTTGACCGACCTTTGACTGAAAATCTGACTGATGACTGAATATTGTACTCTCTCGTACGTAAATCCGTGAGTTATCATACCGTTCTGTAGCTTCAAATTTACTACTTTTGAATATTGGTTCAGTATGATCACGTGCACTCACCAGATTAATATTAATATTAAATAATGGTGGTGAGAATGTTAATTAATTACGCTAAGCAGCATATACATGCCCAACATATATTCTAGGCGTAATTTTTTTTACGCCTAGAAAGCTGATGAATAGCTAGGCGTAAAATGGTTTTACGCCGAGGTTTTCTATGAAAACCAAACCGTAAAAATCGACTGAGCGAAAAAAAAAAACCAAATCGATGAATCTAACATATACAAGCAAGGAAAACATGATTGAAAACATAGGTTGTGTTCAGAATTAGTACCTAATACGCATATTGGGGTCTTGTGACTGATTAGATGCTAAATCAGTGGACGCCTGAATCTCGGCTGCGTTTTCTCTCTCAATTTCAATTTCCGCTGCTGTGGATTCTCGATTTGAGGATAATGAAAATCAGTATTTGTTTTTGTTTTAGGATTAGGGGGTTATAAAACTAGGGTAAGTAGTTAAAATTTTGGGGTATTTTAATCCTTTGTCTGTAAGGGTAACTTAGACTTTTCATACCTATTTAGACATCCCTTATAACTACATTTGGATAATGTTAGTGTTTTGAAGTGCCAACAAAAACTCTGCTGCGCCAAAAACAGCACATCATATATAACTAATTGTACTGGCCTTATTTAGTGTGAAACTAAAGCCATTGAAGTTGTATGTATCCGGCCAGGGGACCAGCTGGGTAATCAAATGTCGGAACCAGCTGGGTGTGTAACTTTTGCTATGCCGCATGAAGCATCATCATGGAGCTATTTCTGCTTCCAGACCAGTATATACTTCTTCAACACGACTCACACGAGAGCATTGCCGTACGCTTATCATTTCATAATTTCAATACACATCACGTTTAAATTTCTAGCACCGCGCAGCACGGTACATAACACGCCAAGCACACAACTTTGTTTGATGTGTCGACACGTTTTACACCTTTAGCACACACGATGACAAAATGAGAAATTAAGATAAAGGTGCACTTGAATGAATTTAGAACTAGATTAAGCTAATCAATCCAGAATAGCGGCAAATTTTGCATCCATGTGGCTATTTCTCAGCCTTCACATTAGATATTCTAGAGTTGTTTAATGCATTAAAAGTTTACTAAACATCACTAAACAATAATGGGATTAAGAAACATTGATTATATTCAATTCGTCTAATTAAGACGAAAACCGTCTAATCTAATCCTTGGAAAACAAAAGGAAAGAATTGAGCCCAAGCAAGATGCAAAAGTAAAAATGAAATGACTGGGAGTTATTATTTTTAAGTAATCTTATTAGCTAGCGTGATTAATTGATTAATGAAGCAATCTTAGCTAACTACTCTGGCTAGCTATCATTCAGACGTCTGAATGTATGTTTTCCTTATATTGTTTAATTAGTTGGTCAAATAAATATGCTTAATTAGCAGATGTCATTGTACTAAAGTGGTAAAGTCGTTGGGTGATGACACCGACGATGCGAGTTCGAAACTCATCTATAACTGAGTGGAAAGTTTTCTTTATTTTTTGTCAAACTATCTGGACTTGAAGGTAATGGACTTCGGTCCAACTTTACACGTCCTAAGAGACCAAACACTCTGCAATCTTAATCCGGAATTCATCTCATTGTGCGGGTGCGGGATCTTTTTTTTTTTTTTCTTTTTTTATTAACTAGCTACCTGGGCTTGTAGGTAATAGGCTTCGGTCCAATTTTACACGACCAAAGACACCAAACACTCTACAATCTTAACAAGGAATTCATCTCGTCGTGCAAGCTTCATTTTGCTGTCCTCCTTTGACATAATTAAGACTGTCAAGTCTAGCTCATGGGATTGACCATTGAATAAGTGACAAGATTAGCCGTCTTGAAAGTCTACCTTGTCTGAAGGATAGCGAGCTCTAGACAATTAGCTAGTCACAGACTCTGATTGAGCAACAACCATCTTGTTTAGCCATTTCTCTTTGACCAGTGCATCAAAATTTAGTTCCCCACGCTACCCTAATAGAGATAAACTTACTACTTAGGCCTCTTTCTGTACACTAGTAGTCTGTTACTAGTTATTTTTCTGTTTTTGTAACTAAAGGGTGGTACAATCTTTGTACCCTCTTCTTTTTTGATCAATGCAATTTCTTTTTTACTGATAAAAAAAAAAGACATTAATAGAGAGGTTTAGTTTTCAAAATCAAATTGCCTTTCTAATCTCATTAATTCATCTTTTCGTATCAAATCATGTGGCACGTCTAGTTTTTTTTTTTTTTTTTTTGATCATTAAAGAAAATATATTGATAAAAAAACAAGAGGGTACAAAAACTAATAGTCAAATAAATAAGGGCTATTTTGACTGCACCCCCCATATAAAAATTGATTAAAACTGCAGCCCCCAATTTGCAAAACATTGTTTCTAGCCCCCCATTCCGTCTGTTCAGTGGTTAAGTCAGTAACTGGGCCCACTAAATGCCCCTGATTGAACTGTAGCTGTATCTTTATTTCTTCTTCCCTGTTATCACTTTTGATTCATACCTCCGCCCTTTTCACCACTGCAACCATAATCCTAGATGATCTATAAGGCTATAACTCATTGAATTCACTGTGTGCTGATGATGAACCTTGATACAAATCACGTATTTGTGCAACAACTTCCTAGATCTTCTAGTCTCCCTCTTACAATCTAGGCTTAAATCTCAATTTATACATACGGTGACCGTCTCCACTACCATCAATTTCTTTAAAGTCTATCACATACGAGTAGCAGTCAAAACAAATCACAAATTATACAGCTTCCAAAACCCATTTAGAGTTGCTCAGCAACAATCTTGAATTCTCCTATTAATTGAGATTTTTTTTATCGATGGTAAGAAAAAAAAAGTGGATTTGAAGGATTGTTTAATAGTGGGTTTTGAATGAATGTTTTAAATTTGTGTAAGAAGCTAGGATTGTGAGATTGTGTTTGAACTTGCAGGGAAGATTGCAAGGAGCGGAACATAACAGGGAAATTTCCTCTGCCAATCACCTTGTTCTCGCCTACCAAGTGTTACTGCCACAACCAATTCTCTCCGGTTGACCCCCCTCTTTCAACGAATTTGAGCACCGCTACCAGTTACTCACCACAACCGGTCCACCGGCAACTTGCTGATTTCCTCCACTACCTGTTCAAGCACCAATAAGACCAACAAAAAAAGCTCGCATACAACAGTCTTGAACATTTTGTTCTAGGAGTTACTTATCATTGACCAACAAATTCGTTGGGCCTTACCTTTGTACTAATGTGGTTAACTATACAGATTCCTCATGGCTCCACCGGCTCCGATGACGTATTTACATTTCACAATGATTAAGCTTTTGTTTTGCTTCAATGGATTCCATTTGCAGGTTTAAAGAAACTACACAATGTGTTAGGGGTATCTAGGTCTATTTACATATCAAAAGTGGGCCCAGTTACTGACTTAACCACTGAACAGACGGAATGGGGGGCTAGAAACAATGTTTTGCAGATTGGGGGCTGCAGTTTTAATCAATTTTTATACGGGGGGTGCAGTCAAAATAGCCCAATAAATAATCATAGGATAATCATACTCAATGAGGAAACCTTTGCGTTGCTAATGCTAATATACAAAAGGAAAAAAAGTTAAAAATAATAAATCAAAGGTATGCTAATATTATACTAATAGTCTAGTAAGTACTAGTCAAATTGTTTGTTTTTGCCTGCAAATAATCAAGTGGAGGGGATGACACCGGCGACCTCAGTTCGGAACTCGTTTTTATTGGAGTGGGGGATTTTTCTTTATTTCTTTGCCTAGCTACCTGGGCTTGTAGCTAGTAGACTTCGATCCAACTTTAATATAACCTTTCGAAAAAAGTAATTAAAAAAAAAGTCTAGTGAAGTTTATGGAAAATGACCATATTGACCTTTTAATGCAAGGAAATGAATGCACCACTCGACTTGGAAAGTACTGTCAATATCACTAAAATGTTTGAACTTTTTAGTGATTCTTCTGGTCAACTGATTAACTTTAGCAAATCGGGTATTTTCTTTAGCAATAGGATAAATGAAAATCTGGCTGATGAAATAATTAATAGCTTGGGTATAGAAAGAATCCCTCTGAATAACAAATATTTAGGAGCCCCTCTCTTTACTCACCAATCTAAGATCCCTTGTTTTAAGAGTATTGTCACTAAGATGGAAACTAGAATGTCTAGATGGAAAGGCAGAACTGTTTCCACTGCTGGGAAAGGGGTTCTCATCAAAAACTCTTCCTCCTCTATAGCCAATTACCATATGTCCTGCTTTAGAATCCCAGTTGGAATTGCTAAAAAGGCAGAGGATATGCAGAGAGATTTCTTCTGGGGTAAGAAAGAGGAAGGCCCGAAAGGCTTTTACCCAAAAGCTTGGGACTCAGTCTGTAGACCTATCTCTGAAGGGGGTCTAGGAATCAAAAACTTTAGAAAATTCAATGAAACCATGATCTCCAAGATGGCATGGAGGCTTATTCAATACCCTGATCTCTATGGGCTAATAACATGAAACTAAAACATTACCCAGATACGACTGTTCTTAGAATGAACACTGAACCAAAAAAAACGGACTCTTGGATTTGGAAAGGTATTTTACAAGGAATAGCAAAAATTCAGGATAGCATTATAAAAATAGGAAATGGAAATAGTACTGATCCTTGGCTAGATAATTGGATCCCTGGTCATAAACCTCCTATTCCAAGAATTAAAAACTCTGAATGATTGTATAAACTCTGATAGTACCTGGAATATCACTAAGTTACTTATATGCTTTGAGAATAACATTGTTAATACTATTACATCAATCATATTTCCTGATATAGAGCGTAATGACACTATCATATGGACTCTTACTGCAAATGGTAAGTTTACTGTAAAATCTCTTTATGACAAAATTACCTATAGACCACCATTACCTATAACTATTCAACGAGATTGGAAGAAAATATGGAATCTGAAGACTACTCCTAGAATAAGAATGTTCACCTGGAAAGCTGCTAGGATCCTTCCTAATATAGACTCTTCTTGTAAAATGTGTGGTAACTGTGAAGAAAATCTAACTCATCTGTTCCTAATTGGTTGTCCTTTTACTAATCAGGTTTGAACCCTAGCTGGATTAGATCTTAATCTTATGAGAAATGGCAGTATTACTTTTCATGATTGGCTCC
This sequence comes from Papaver nudicaule, assembly GCA_023529015.1. Classification (NCBI taxonomy): domain Eukaryota; kingdom Viridiplantae; phylum Streptophyta; class Magnoliopsida; order Ranunculales; family Papaveraceae; genus Papaver; species Papaver nudicaule. The sequence goes on from JAJJMA010330762.1 coordinate 86,647, forward strand.
ATTATTGCATAACCAATAACTCTAGGAAGCTAGGAAATTTGGGTTGGGCAGAGTTGTGTCTAACTATTTCCTGGTTTATATGGAAAGAAAGATGCAATAGAGTTTTTCGAAATTGTATCCCTAACCCTGTAGGTACAGCAGAGAAAATAAAAGATCACCTTCATTACAATATGAACTACAACAACAATCAATCAGGGGGTTTTGATAGAATATGGCACTTCAAGAAGCAGAATCAATTCAAGATTACAAAAAAAAATAGCTGCAATAATCCTGATTTTGCAGGAAAATCAAGGGGAGCAAAAGGGCTTGCCATCACTATCTCTCCTCATCTGATCAGGGAAGAAGAAGAAGCAAAAGCTTGTTTCATATGGGCTTCTGAATCTAGGTTGAAGAAAGTTGACTTTGAAGGAAACTCTCAGAAGACTCTAAATTCTCTCATACGGATGCTTGCTAGAGCTGGAGAAGAAAAATTCACCCACAGAACCAAAAGCATCACTAACAATAGAGGGATAATAAATTTCGAAATTGGATCTATAAACTTTTTGGAGGATCAATCGAACAATCTTGCGACTAAATTAGCATTCCTTTGCTCTGAGAACAATATCAATCATCATTGGAAGGATGATTTAGTTACCAATATTATCTCTGTTGTTAGAAAAATTTCCCTTCCGTCTTTAATTCCGCATTTTCATCTTAATGTAATGAACTCCAATTTAGCTCCAGGATTAGAGCGTTCAGTTTTTGAACCAAATCACATAGCCTCGGCTGGATTTGGGATAGGTTTTAGTCTGATCCATTCGGGTTCCGGTCTGAACCAGCCTGCGGGTATGGACGTGGACGGGTTATGTACCCGGGTGAATTTTAACTAGCCTTGTGTATTTTATCTTTTCTTATAAAAAAAAAGACTTGGAACCCTTCCATTGCAACCAATCTACACTCTACCGTCAAGAAATATTGGATTACTGAAGTAGTAGTGATCTAGTTGAAGTAGTTATTTACCCCCGTGAATCCACATTTACTGCCATGGACAGAAAAATGTCTGCTCTTTTTGAGGTTTTGAACACTTAATATAGCAATAGCCCATGGGTACAGCATTTACTGCAATAGTATTAGAGTCAAACTGTTGGTTTTGACCTTCTTCCCTTTGACTAGTATTTATTTATGTTCTAACTGGAATTGTACTTAGAGCAAGCACTATGGTGGCCTAAGCCTTCGCCATTCAATAACAAAAGAGAAAGGCAGAAATGGCGAAAAAACGGCAACCACGGTGGTCTTAGCTATTTGGAGACGGAAATTGGATTTCCGCAGCTTTTCTGTGCGGAAATCCGATTTCCGTAAAAAAAAAACTGCGGAAATCGGATTTCCGCACAGTCAAAGCTTGACTTTTGACCGGCGGAAATCCGATTTCCGTAAAAACAAGGTTTTTAGACAGGAGAATTCAATCTGCAATGGTTTTGAGTGAACAAGTTTTGAGAATTTGAATTTTGTTCAATCTAAAAGAGTATGTTCTCAACATATATATATGCTTTGTTTGTATCTTTCAATTTGAATTTTCATAAAACGACTCTGAATTGTTTAAATAACTCAACATAATTTTCATTGATTTAGGAAAACAACTACAATACATGAAAATTGACTACAATACAATTTAAATTCCTAAAAACGAAACAAACTACATTGCAAATTCATTATCTTGAGATCCATCCTGAGATTGAGATTCATTCAAATTCGTATTTGCCAAAGTCCTTCTCATAATTTCCTGACGTTTGAGACGATACCACGCTTTAGTTGTTGGCGAACAATCACGTATATCCTTATCAATGATTGCCCTATCTTCCACCTCTTGTTTTTGACGTGCCAATTCTCTTTGCGTTTCCAAATATCTTTCAAATAGTGTTGCTTGTCGTTCATCACTCTCCTTCTTAAGCAAGACTTTTTTCTCCATCATTTCAATTAGCTTAGAACTCGCATCACTCATTGTTGAATCTTGAGATCCTTGTGTCTCCGGTGTTGTTGGAGTCTTGCATCTAGTTGAGCGACGTCTTTTGGTATCTCCATCTTGACGCTTGCGTTTTTCGGTTGAAGTTGTTGCCATTGTAACTTCATTATCTTGATACAAAAAATGATGGTCGAAATTGGGTTCTTCAACCATTGGAATTCCCGTAGGAATATGAGTAGGGGTGGAAGTTTGAGGAACATAAGGAAATTGGGAGGAAGGAGATTCAAAGTTAGCTTGAGGTATATAGGGAGATTGGGAGGAAGTCATAGGAGGTGGAGTAGAATATAAATGAGTGTTGAAAGGAGGGTTGGGAGGAGGGGTGGAGTATTGAGTATGGGATGAAGTGTGGGGATGAGGGGTGGCTTGTTGAGTATGGGATGAAGTGTGGGGATGAGGTGTGGCTTGTTGAGTATGGGATGAAGTGTGGTGATGAGGGGTGCCTTGTTGAAAAAAGTTTGGGTTAGGATTACGGTTGAAAGGAGACCGAGCGTTAGAAGGAGTGGAGTTTTGAGAGCTATCATCATCATCCAAGTCGAGATTATCTCCTCGATGACGGTCATGAAAAAATAGAAAGATGGATGGTTGGATGTTGAGGTGTAGGGGTGTAAGGAAAAAAAGGTCAAACGGTAATATTTATGGGACGGAAATCCAATTCCCGCATGGCTTCTGGGCGGAAATCGGATTTCCGTAAAAAGTTTTTGGCGGAAATTGGATTTCCGCCTCGCTTCGGCTTTGCTATTGCCTGCTATGAACCCGTAGCAGGCAATAGCAAAGTCGACCAATTTTGCCATTGAATGGCGAAATTTTGCACCATAGTGGTTGCATTTCGCCATTCAATAGCAAAGTCTCCCCAAATAGAGAACCATAGTGCTTGCTCTTACCCTAGTAAATGCATGCTTGAAAATGATATCTGAATCATACGGAAGAGGAAGTCAAGTATATCCATCCAAACTTCAATTGTGTGACCCCAACGGCCAACAATTAGTGCAAAGTACCTAACTTTTCTTCTTTTTCTATTTAGCTTCAAATTTACTCACCTGTGCACGCTTAGTGCCACTCACTAATTACCTGGGGGTTCTTGTAAACAAGAAAAAAAAAGTGGGAACTTCACTTGGGTGCCCTATTGGATTACTTTGGCAAAGGGAAGTAGTAGAATCACCGGCTGAGCTGACAAGTTCATGTTCAGACTTCAAGGCCACATCACGCTCTACATCTTCTCTCTCTTCTCTACTCTCTACACCAAGTGGTACCGTTAAAGATGACAGCTATTTGTCTCAGACTCTCAAACATTACAGGGTCATTATAACTCAAGTTTCTCAAAATGTGATTCTCATATATGGTCTATTGGTATTGGATTTTGTTATGGGATTTTTTCATAAAGTACCCTGTCTGAATCGTAAAGTACTCTTATTTTTTCAAATTTTTCTAAAGTACCTTTAAGTTGATCGTTTTTTTCCTTCATTGTAGCGGTACCTATCCATTTTGAGGGGTTAATTGTGAGGTGGCACTTGCAAAATATCTAATTCATCCTTCAGATTCAACTACCACTTGAACCCCCCACCACCACATGAACCCCTACAACCGCCACATGAACCCCCTACCATTACCACTTAAACCCCCCACCATCACCACCTGAACCCTGATCAACCACTTGAACCCCCTACCACCTCCACCTGAACCCCCTACCATCACCACTTGAATCCCCTACCACCACCACCTAAAACCTTGAACCACCACATGAACCCTCACCACCACCATCTGAACCCACCACCACCACCTACATCCTGAACCATACAACCTCCGGTGGTGGTGGTGGTGCGGGTTCGGGGTATCTTGACAACCCATTTTAACATGTCAAACTTACTTTGACTAACTTAGATGGAAAAGCAAACGGAAATGGTACTTTAGAAAAGTTTGAAATATCGGGGATACTTTAGTTTGCAACATTTCAAACGAGGGTACTTTATAAAAAATCCCTTTTGCTATTACAAAAACAGTCTCAATAGAATGCCCGAGAGATTATCGTGACTCAAACATAATAAGGTAAATTACAGAATGATCATACTTTTAACACCCGATTTAACTGATACCAATTTTTACAAAATAATCATACGTCTGTTAGCTTTATTGTTATCTAACTATTCACAGTTAGTTTAGTCAGTGTTATTACCTAAATGTTACTTAGGTGAAGGTGGTGATGAAGGGTGGGTTTATGGTCAAGAGGTGGTCGTTCAGGTAGGGGTGGTTCAGTTTCAGGTAGTGGTGGTGAGGTCTCAGGTGGAGGTGGTTCAGGTTCATGTAGTGGTGGTAGGAGTTCAGCTGGGGGTGGTTCAGCAGGTTCAAGATGTGGGGTTCAGGTGGTAGCGGTGGGGGTTCATGAGGTAGTGGTGGTGGTGTATTTATGAGGAAGAGAGGGGTATGACGGTAAACATTTAACACCGTTTTATTGAAATTGGTTAAATCAAACGGCAAATGACCATTTTGCAAACACTAATTTAAAGTATGGCCATTTTGTTAATGGTAAAAATAATCTACGGTCAATTTGTAAATGGCCCAACATAATATGGGTTCCCATATGCCCACCAGTCAAAAAGCAGGAAGCCACACGACGTGTGTGTTTGGCCGAATTTTCTTTCGGGAGATCCGGTTTTCATCATTTTCGTTACAAAAATCAGTGATCTCGTATTAACTGCTACCTCCCGTTTAGAAAAAATGATATTTTTAAGTGGACGAATTAGGGGTGTCAGTGGGACCAACTGGTTCCGGTTACCATACTACTCAATATGAGTATTGATTATCTTTCTGAACGAGGAACTACTACGGCAACAAGCTAAGTATCAAAGACAGGAATCAGCTAGTGGTAAAAAGAACGGTAGTAAAGTTAAGAAAAACAGGAAGAAAAGTAGAAGTGTTGATGATCCAGAAAGCCCCGAGGCTTTGTCAGCTGAGCTGGATGAAGAACTTAGAAGAAGAAAAGCGACTATACAAAGATTAAAAGATGAGAAAGAGCAGAGAAGAATTGAGAAACTACAAGAAGCTAGCCGAAGAGGGTTGGATGGCACCACCCAAACTATGCATACTGAAGAGAATCGAGATGAAGAATTTAAAGAATATGAAGAAAAGGAAGATGATAACCATAGTGTGGATTTGAATGGATTCGATGAGGAAAAAGAGGAGAATAATGTGAATGACTCTGTCCCTGATGAGTCTAGTTATAGTATAGCATTCTGATAGGCTAGAAGATTCTACTTTATTTTAATTTTTTAGTCTTAAGGCCTATGGCCAATTTTTTGTTTTGTTTTTAGTTTTCTGAAGGCACACTAGGCATGTCTAGTGTGTCATGCTACTCTTTATTTTCTTCTGCTTTTTTGCTAATACAAATGGGACCCCTTTTAGCAAAAAAAATATTATCTTTCTGAATGGTTCTTTGCGGTTTCAGTACTGGTTCTAAAATTGTTTGTCCCAGTATCAGTCCCGTTAAAATAACAAATACCTGTCGGTTGTTGGGGAGTCAACTCAGAAGTACCCTGAAGCTTTTGATAATATCATTCTTTTGTTTTAGTTGGTTTGCCATGTTTGTTCTGTGAAGAGAACTTTCATTTCCTAAATGAGTCGACAACATTACTGATTAATCTCATTGTAATTAGTCAAGTCTCTTTATGTCGACCATCTTAAACCTTGGAAGTCAAGTAGGGTAAGATTGAAGAATTATTGTAGGTAATTAATGTCATTTGTATGTCTTCTTGACTGTTAGATATCAAGTCAAGTGAATTTTGCCGTTCAAGTCTTGAATGCTTCAAGTCTCAAACAATTAATAGATATAGCTAATCTCTATCTCTCAAATGCAAAGTCGATAATGGTTAAGTAAGAGATGACTTATTGTGTTTTTTAAGTGATCGATGATCTTTCACATGTTAGATTCATGTGATTTGTTCTTTTGTCGCAATTTTACCAACACCTTCTCTTTTATTGAAGTGTATTTGGGTCAAAGTAGCAAATACAGTATCCCATTTTTGCATCACTGCTAATGGGGGGACGGGATTTGTCCCCCCCTCACTGTTCACTATATAAGACAAATTTAGTTTGCCTTGAATAGTGAGAGGGGTGGACAAATCCCGTTCCCCCATTAGCAATCTTGCATTTTTGTGGGCTAAGTAAACTTTTTTGATTCACTAATCATTCCAAGAACCTTGCGTTCTCAAACTTATTTGCTGGACGCAACAATGTGCATGCTTTATTATTAGTAATTATGCCATTTCATGTATGATTAAAGACGAACTAAAATGATCATGTAATGAAGGATTACCCACCTTAGACCTCCTTCATTCAAGAAATGTGTCATCAACTGGTGCGTGTCCGAGATGCGTTCATTCAAGAGAGACAACAAATCACATTCTCTTTGGATGTAATTCGGCAAAAGAGGTTTGGAATTATGTTCTCGAATTCATTAAAGCAGACTGTGCCGCCTACAGAACTAGAAGATTCTTCCTACCACAGAATATTACGTCTCTTCTCGACATGAAGATTCTGCAGGAGTATAAATGTCTGTGTATCCACACAACCTGGAGTATTTGGCTGGCCCGGAACGCTCTTCTGTTCAACCGGAATTGTCAGACACCAAAACAAGTCTTCGAAGTCACCCTAGTCTTATGGAGAGAATTCCAATGGGCCCAGAAGTACATTGCTCCATACATGCCAGACTACGTTCCGCAACTCAGATATTCTGCCAGACCATTTACGTGTATTGTCATCAATGTTACTTGGCAACCGCCGGATGAGGGATGGACAAAAATCAACATGGATGGCGCGGCGAAAGGTAACCCAGGAATGGCTGGAGCTGGTGTAATTGGCAGAAATGCGCTTGGAGACATCATACAAGCTATTGCGGCACCTCTGGGTTTCACCTCCTCACTCATTGCAGAGACTTGGGGTTTTCTTTTGGCGGCTAGAATGGCATCTCGTTTCCAATGGGACAGAGTTTGGTTTGAAACCGATTCCAAAGTCATGCTACAGCTCTTCAACAACCAGGAACAGGCACCGTGGTACATTGCTGATATGCTCAAGGAAATTGCACGTCTCATTAGCAACATTCAACATCTACAGATCACGCACGCGTTTAGAGAAGCAAACCAGGTGGCTGACGAGTTGGCCAACCAAGCAATCATATCACAAAATGAACAACCGTGTACTTTAAACACTTATATCTGGGACTCCATTACACCTTCATTCCTTCGTCAAAAACTCCAAAACGACAGGAACGGTGTTGGTACCCCCAGAATTGTACGCGCACAGTTTGATCACTAATAAATGCCTTTAGGCAACTTTCAAAAAAAAAAAAAAAATGATCATGTAAACATTAACAACCGCATAATCCTGACAATGAGCACTGTTTTATCTTTTTTGATACGAGGATACCCTCGGTCGACATATAGTAATCATTTTTTTTTGCTTTAGAGCATCTCTAATGGCAACTTGATGTAAATCCTATGTGTAACTCTTATTTTAAGGATGTGAAGTTCAAATTTCTCTAATTTAAGAACATAATATTTTTTCATCTCCAACCATAGATCTTTTGACATCCTTATACATGTTAGGTGTATGAAATCTATTGGTGTAAATTTTTTTAATCCATTGATTATAAATTAATTATTTAATCCTAACCATATATATTATAACCAGAAAGTTTACATCCTTTGACACAATGTCTAAAACTAGAGGATGAAGTTAAGGATGTCTAAAGAACTACCATCCACATCATCCTCACATTCAATTTAGACTTTTCCATTGGAGACAATTTTTCTCTTAAAACATCAAAAAAATTACTTTTCCTACGATAGGACTTTTTTAAGGTCTCACTGGAGATGCTCTTGCTTAGTTAGGATGTCAAGAAGACAATATTACTTGTTTAGTTTCTATAATACTCGATGTCCCCTGGCTGGTGGAAAACATACGAGCATGTAGTCTTTCTTTATAGAGGCGTTTGGTCATAATTTTGAACACGATGGCTCGCCACTAACTTTTCAACCAACCGCGATGACTAATTTTGAGAATCAACGACGGTGTGTGGACTCGTCGTTTGATTGCCAACCTGCATTAGGGACCTTGAGGTGGATGGACATACAGGCGTTCAGTCATAATTTTATACACGGTAGTTTCACACCATTGACTACTGAAGTCCATGGGCCTAACTCACCGTGGAAAAATCGAGGACAAATAAGACCCTTTAATGGGTTAAACTAAATAAATGGTACCCTGACTAGGTCCAACAATATCCTAACTGGGCTAAACATTCTCTTGACAATTGAAGTTCATGGGTCTAACTCACCGTGTAAAACCAGGACAAATAAGACCCTTTACTAGGTCAAACTAAATAAATGAACAATCTCTTAACTGAAAAAAAAAAGAGTACACACACAACCAAATGACCACTATGATACTATATTGAAGTCCATGTGCCTAACTCACCTTGTAAAACCAGCTTATACATTTAGGGTGGCCCAAGATTTATATACTACACATATCAAGAAAATCTAGGCGATGTGGAACTATTCTCAACACTGAATTTTAACCAAGCGGGATGACAAATTGTGTGAATCAACGATGGTGTATGGGCTCGTCGTTCGATTGCTGGCCTGCATTAGAGACCTTGGATAGGGCTTTCAACGGGTACAAGATTTCCCGGAACCGAACATGAATTGGATTATTCGACACCGATATAGGGACCAAATTGGACCCGTTAGCAAAGAAAATTCCCGACGAGAAGTACCAATTGGGACCTAAAATCTTATCGGTTCGAAACGGTATTTCCGACGTGTAGAGGCATAAAACTGACGAGACACGTGTCAGCACCAGGAAGAGGAGATCATACTACAACGAAGGGAGGTGAGATGCATCGGATAAATCGCGAGATGGAATCTCGGCAGACATTAGGCAAAGCGAGCAGAGGATGAGAGCCGAGAAAGGAAGAAGATCCCGAAAGAGGAAAATGCAAAGAAGGATACTCGATGGAACTCTCGGAGGCCACTCGGAAACATCACTAACTTACTCGACAATCTTTGACACCCACAATTGGGTCTGTTGTCTTATTAGCTGTTATCCACTACTCGGCAAAGCCTATATAAGGCGAGCTTGGGCTCAGTTGTAAGGGTTGGAATTTTCGTTAAGTTAGGGTTATCTTTTGAGAACCAATCTAGGTTAGTAGTTTATACCTTTCATGCTAGGTATTTACCACTGCAGTATGAATAAAATTATGCATTCCAATTAACAGATTCATAAGCTTTACTTTAGTTTCATTTATACGGCTCGATCAGTCCTCTCGTGTGGTACTCTCCCTTTAGAGGTACCCATGATATAATGGTTTCGATGATTCTCCTAATGGCGGTGGAGTGCAAAGTCCTTAAGCAGACTTTGTACACACACAGTATGACGCTAGAAACAGGGACTGATTAAAACAACTTAGGTTTGCCTGAGCTTTGTTGGTTTTCAAAGATTTTTGGATTTTTTTTTTAGGGTTTGACGAGTTTATCTATTATGTTTTAAAATATTAAGCTCCAACACCTTGAGCATCTAAAGATTCTGAGCTTCAGAGTGCTTAAGGAATTTGAGCAGATTATCAAAATGATAGATTAATGGACCTCAAGGAATCTAAACTTTGACGTACAAAAGATCTAATCAAGATCCATAAAACCTATCGAAAATCTGTAGAAAACCCTCGGAAGGGAAGCAAAATCTTCGTTCAACCAATCCTTTCAAGCAAGATTTTTTTATCTACCATAACGCTTTTATGGGAAGTTTACATGAGAAGTTTACTTTTACTCAAATGAATTCAGGGTCATTAGTCGTATTTACTGCCCAAAGGATACGATATGCAATAGTATTCTTCCCAACCGTGTATAAAAAGCGCTTTTTTAGAATCGATTTGTTAAAAAAACTCCACTTTGGGAGAGTAGATCTAGGACAATCAAGTTAGGATAGTCGAAAAAGCCAGATCCCTTTGAAAACACGCGTGTCAGATTTTGTTACAATTGATTTGTGTCTGTCAGACCCAGAGTACACTGAAATAGCCACCTTGGACCTCACGGGTTTGATGCTTTTTTGCAGGAATTGTCGTCATGACTTCGAAGTCTTATCAGATTCCAAAGCAAGGAGTGGGCTCATCGATACATGGAACCGGCTCTTCGAGACCACACACGAGACAGTCAACTAGTAAAGGGGTTTCCCCAGAGGTAGCAGCGAACACAATCCAGCATCGAGACCGGGTCAACGAGGACGAGGTACTCAAGGAGGACTTGGTACCAAACGGAGATGGGCTCCCTAGACATCAGATACACGATATAGAGGAAGAGAAAGAAGCCGAGGAGGTTCCTTATGATTGGTTTATTGTTGACAAGTGTCATGGATTAATAAGAAAAAAAAATAAGAAAAATGACTATAATATTAGTTTTATTAAGTTACTTAATTTTTGGTCAAAGTCAAATGTGCCTATCTTTTTGAAACGGAGGGAGTATTAACTAAATTCTCGTTTCGATCTTGATTGATGATGTATTTATAGCAATGGAAGGATTGAGTCGATAGGCGTGAATAGGGTAAGATTGCTAATCTGATCCGAGTCACAGAGGTAGCAGCCCAATTCACCTCATTTCTCTTACTCTCTCTCTCTCTCTCTCCAAAGTGTAGTCTGATTTCTCTCTCTCTCCTCCAAAGAACCTCCTTAATGATCCTTTTAAGGTCCTATTTATAGAGACTCCCCTTCACTCCTTGGTTGCCATGTGTCCTCTTAGCTACTTATTAACATATAATTGCCATCCTTTATCTCTTAAACACCCAAGATGCCTAAGCCCAAGCCCAACTAGATAAGCTTAGCTTATTATGTGTCAAGCCCATTAGGCCCTAGTGGACTTGGGGTATCCACATTAGCCCCCTGACGGTTCGGGCGGTCGGATGAGCCGGGTCGACCGTCACCCAATGAAACCCAAGTCCCCTGTCCGTCGCCCATAATTGATTTTGTAACCGTCGAGATCATGGCCTACGTGGCGTCGCACGTCCACGGGTTACTGACATCGTGGTCTAGGTGGCGGACGGTTACACTTTCCTCTCCTTAGTATAAATACTCTCACTTACTTCCTCCAGCCAAGTCTCCCTTAGTTAAAAAAATCATCTTCTTATCTCTTTTTACTACAATGAGTGATCATGACGAGCCTTTGCGAGATGACTTGCTCGCCCCCAATCATGAGGACGAGGCTAATATTGAAGCCGCGCCAAATGAAGGGGACGCCCAGAACCCTAATCTTGATGTCTTCCCTCCTCCTGATCGGGAAGACGGTTTATTTTCTCACAATTTGTTTGAACGAAGCATTTCTCTTCAGAGCGCCTTTGTTCCTTTTCCTGGTACCGATTATCCCGACGACTTCTTTAATCAGCGCCTTTTGAATCGATTGCCGCCACCTCTGCCAGCCGACCCGACATGGCTATTGAAACCGGAGAGCGTCGAGTGGTCATTTCCTCCTTATGAACAAATTCCTCGTCTGGCTATAAACCGTGGCGACTACGAGCTCCCCAATATTGTTTATAAATCCACCGCGAAACCCCAAGACGGCTGGGCACCGTGGATCGATTTCATCGAAAACCATGAGTCTCATGCTCGTGTTCCGGAAGGAATCGGCATTCTCGATGCTATCAAAGCATCCAAATGTCGCTCCTGTAACCGTAGTAACAATGATTTGACCAAGCTAGTCACGCGTTGGGTTTCTTTGTTTCATACCTTCTTCTTTGCTTGGGGGGAGGCGACCATTACTCTTGAGGACGTAATTGCTTTTACTTTATTACCCGCCCACGACGCTTGTTACTGGCATCAGTCGGCCGTCTCAGGATGCATGCGTGACAAGGATTGGGATTTGGTTACCAGTCTAAAGAAATCTAAAGATCTCGCGAAAGACGTTTCTGCCGAAGGAGTCGGGGATAATCCAGAGAAGGGTAAGGATCTCGAAGGTGCTCACGATGATGAAATAGATGGGAGCGACGGACATGAAAGCGCCCGGGCTAATATTTCTTTAACTCGTCCCTTATTCTTTCGAGCGTTTTGTTGTGCCCAACTAATCACGAACTTGTTGTGTCTTCCAGGCGAGGACGATGCCGAAGCAACTACTTCAAGCAGGCCCAAGAAAATGCGTTCTTCCTACCCTCTATTGGTGAAGTATTGGGCGCCAAAAATGGTAGAGGGTCGCTGGGAGTATCCAAATTATGGCGAGGATTCAGAGACAGCGCAGCTGGCCGCGTTTCTTCTTTTCTGGCTGAGTCACGATATCTTCTAGTTCAGCCCAGGGGATACAATCAAGGAAGAAATTATGCCAATGGATGTTCTAATGGCGCGTGGTGTATCATTTCCTCTCGCTCCTATGTTTTTGGGTGGACTTTACCACCATTTAGACTTGATTTCGATTGATATCCAGAGGGCCGCCAACGTGCATACTGTCGAGACCTTTGTACCTGCCAGCTTCCTGCAGATGTGGTCTTGGGATCGCTTTCCAGGATATAGCCCAACCGTACCGACGCTCACTATTCATGGCGTCGAGGAACGAGTCAACGAAGATGGAGAAGTCTATCAGGACCCCATGGTGTACACTTATCCTCACGCCCGTCTCTATAAGCGAAAATCACCTAAGTCTCTCGACACTATTTCCAGATATATGGACATCGGGAGCAAGTTTTGCTTTTCTCCATACACTGATGGTCGTGTTGGACCTGCTCCTTATACCTTCTACTTGGACGAAGAGCAAATCCTCGACTCCCGAAGAGTGAATCGGGCGAGCGAAGTGGACTTTATTCTGTCAGTTACGCCTGGCCATCTCCCAGGTTTTTGCATGGGCGCGTTTTCCATTGAGGCTTATAATTTCGATCGGGTCGTCCGCCAAGCAGGTTTTGATCAGGGGGTTCCTCCTCTTCCCCTAAGTCCTCTCATCCTGGATGACGCCTCGATTGAGGCTTGTTATGACAGGTTTGTTTACTCTGATGGAGGCGCGTTTCGCTGTCGTCCAGTTCCCTTCACCATCGACCTGCTCGGGATTCTCTCCGCGTGTCTGCAGACTGGCGTACATTTGTATTGGAACGAGCTCTTAACACGCGTGATGAATTTTTTAGTTACTGCTCCTGTCTTTTACCATGTGCCGGACAATAATGAGCTTTACGAGATGCACCGTACTGGCCGCTTTGTGCTTAAAAAGAGTATAGGAGAACCTCTGAAGTTGGTGCCTGGAAACAAGGGTCGCGCTCGCAATTCTTCTGAGACTTCTTGGGGTCCTCTTCCTTTGGATCCTGACGCGGTCGTGAAGCATAAGTCAAAGAGGAAAGTCCCCCTTCTCTCCCCAAAAGCTGCTGGCGGACAAGGGCGATCGCGGGCAACCAGAGCCCCTAAATCGTCTCCGTCAGCGCCTAGTGCTGTGTTGGGCAAAGGTGTTGTGGTGAGTCACCTTCCCTCCTGCGCTTTATTTTGGTGTTTGCGTTTATTTACATGTACTCCCTTCTTTGCATTGTGTTTACATAAAGTTTTTCTTTGCTTGTACGTAGCCTGACAACGCTCATGATCTGGAGGAGTGGCTTAATATGCCCGAGCATGAGTGGCGTGAGAAGGCTTTGACTGACAAACGAAACTGGGAAGCGGGTGTAGTCCCCGTTCCTCGGTGTATATCCTCCTGTTCTAACAAATCTTATACTAAACAGGCACGTTCGGTAGTTTCCTCGAAAAGAAAACGTGCCGCGTCCGTGCAAACTCCTACTCGCTCAAGCAATCCAGAGTTTGTGAAAGAGTTTGAACGTCGTAACAAAAGCGCTGGCCCCAAGCCTGCTGATGTGATGAAGTTAACTCGTATGTATCCTTTGGTTTGTTCCGTTAAACGCGGTGAGGTCAACCCCCTGAATTATCCGTCTGCCATTTTGGAATCGTTCAGTTCATCGATGTCAGGAAGAGAGCATCAAGTGGGCTCATCTTCTGCTCCTGTACTGTCTGACCCAGGTGCGTATTAAATTTTACACGTGGGGTGCATTTAACCCCCCCCCCCCCCCACACACACACACACACCTTTTTTTTTAAGCGAAGGAAAATCTATATAAAGGCTCTAATATCTGTTCCATTTCTCCGCATATTGATAAGGTTTTGAGTTTGTATATGTTTCTGCTCTAGGATCCATCGAAGGTAGTTACTCAGACGAGCAAGCGGGTGACACAGACGATGAGGAGGAGGCAACCTCAGTACCTTCTGAGCAGGTGAGTCATGTCGGCTCGCTTTGGGTGTTTTATCACTTTCGCTTATTGGATTGGCGTTGCCTGACCGACTTATTTTCTGTTTGGAAGCGGATATGGGCAAACACGTGAACAAGAAAACTGATAGCGCGGGTAGCGAGAAGCGCATGAGGAATTCTTTGCCTCCTAGAAATGATAAGATCGTCAATCGACCCTCGGCCTCCGCAGCATTGGGCTCGCCTGCTGCTATTGCAGCTCGCTCTCCAGCTGTTAATACAACTCGCTCTTCTTCTGCTAACACGGCTCGTTCTTCTCCCGCCAGTACGGTTCGTAATTCTGCTGCTCTCCCCTTGTTCGACCGAGTTTTCGATCGTTCAGAGATAGGTTTTGAAAAGGAGGCTTTTGAGCTCGTCCATGGGTTCTGGGTCCCTACGATGTATGTGAGCGTTTATACCAAAATTCTAAAGCGTCACGGCCATCTCGTGCCTTCGAATATGGCGAGTTGTCTCGGATCAACAGCAAGTGAGAATGGTCCGTGATCTGTTGGTCGTAGCAACTAATCATTATGGCGCTGAGCGGGATCCACCTTCTGAGGATCAGGTGGCAAAATGGGAGGGAATCCTTTCAATTGCAGAATATATGCAGCTCAATGTCGCCTGGTTGCAGGAGCTGTTAAAGAAGGTGAAAACCAAACCTGACCCCCGAGCCTCGAAGTTATCTGCCGAAATTGAGCAACTGGTTCAAGAAAATGAGCGGTTGGTAACTGAGGTCGAGGCCAAGACTGAAGAGCAGAAGAGGGTTGCCTTGGAGTTCAGCAATGTTACTGATGCCCTTAGTGGGTTAGAACAGCAGGTCTCGCAGGTCGATCAAGAGCTGGAAATGAAGCAGAAAGAGTTGTCTGATCTTGAGGCCGTGTATGGCCTGCTTTTAATTAATGCAAAATCGTTTGATGGAACACGTGTCATTCATGCCCGGAGCGGCTTTCTTTACATTAAATGCACTGATTCTGTCAGTATAAAATCGTTTGAATTTGTCATTTTGCTTCTTCAACATTTTTTTTTTTAGTCAACATGGCATCTTTGGATGGTTTGTGGGTATTAGCTCTCCCTGCTACTCCTGGCGCGCTGGCTCGTGCTAATCTTGAGAATGATGCAAAGCGCTTACGTGATGTCCTCTCAGAGACCAGAAGTTTACTTCATTCGCATGAGCAGCGATGCAAGGACATACGTGCGGCCCTGTCTGATCAATGTGAGACTATGAGATTACTTCATCGTGCGAGTGCGGATTCAATTTTACGAGGTAAGTCGCGTCATCGCTATAACGACCTCGTGCAACAGCTTTCCAAAGAAGAAGACTATGTGGAATATGCGCGGGATTCTGTTGAATTTGTTGTAAAGCGCGTTGCTGAATGTGAGGCCGAGCTGGCCAAACTGACCGATGCCTGATATGAGTGGTAGTGTTTCTTATGCTTGTGAGGGTATGCTCTTCTGTAGTCGGCTAATTTTCTTTATATTTGCTTAGTACTGTAAAAGAGAGGCGAGGTGTGTTATGGATGCCTTTGTTTATGTTATCTACTTTTTGAGAAAGAAATTCTCGTATATGTGCCTCGTGGGCTAGTGCTGGTGACGTGTTTTGTGTTAGATAAGATATAATGTCAAAAGGATGAGAGAAGTTCCCTTATATGCCGCTTCGAGGCTAGTGAAAAGGCACGTAGGCCTATGATAAAATTGATTTGGTTTTTGCATAAATGAGACGTGTCAAGGCGTTTTTGTAAAAAGATTTTTTACTGGTAGGACGCGTGTCAGGCGACCCTCCGAGCATGTTCCGATAGTTTGATAAATAGCGTAGAATAATCAGTTGGTATAACGCCTGTCTTAGAGTGGCCGCGTATCAGGCGCACCACCGAGCGTATTTCTACAGGTTCTTCCCCTGGTAATGATTCCGCCGTCACTTCTTCCTCTCCGTCTGGAGATGGTGTCGCCTGGCTTGTAGATGCTTCACATGATTGATTAGGCGGCATCATCTCCGCTGATTGCTATAATCTATAAACGTGCCTCCCACTTTGAGTGGGAAAGCGATGAAAACGGGTCTCCGGTTCTGACTTGGGTCTTTTGACACTTGCTGGCGCCCCTAATCTTTCGGTGCTGAACACGGATGTTTTTCTTCAATCTTCCTCTTTTCCTGGGGTATTCCCAAACGAGCAGGGTTAAAGACTGAGACCTTATTACCCTCTTCCCACTTTGGTAAGGGGATCGTCCGAGATAAACCTATCACAGCCGCCTCACTCTGTTCTGCTGGCTGATAAAAGACAGCTTCCGCCATGTATGCCTCCTCGGGTCCGAAAGGGTTATTTGTGGCGGGTATCCTGTATTCCTTTCCTTCAATGGTAGTTTTAATACACTGACGGTAGGTGGACGCCACGACGTGATGATCACGTATCCATCCGCGCCCTAGGAGCAGGTGAAATGAAGTGTGGTCATATAAAACATAGAAGGGCACTGATGATTTAATCGGCCCAATGGACATAATGAGGCATATCACCCTGATTGCCTCTTGGGTATGACCTCCAAAACCGCGTACCACTGTTTTCCGCTCTCTGATTTCCTCCCTTGGTATACCTAGTAATTCCAAGGTATGTACCGAAACAAGGTTTAAAGACGCTCCCCCATCGATGAATACTCTTCTCAATTGCTGCTTATTGACGGTCGCGGTGAGATACAATGGACGCAAGTGCTCCCCTGGAATGCATATATCGCTGTCATCGAAAGTAATTCTTCCTCTTGATAGCGCCGGATGACCGGCCGCTATAGCGGCGATTGCCTGAGACGCCTCTCTAATATGGTCTTCGCTAAATCCAGGGAATCAAAGAACTGTTGTGCGATGATGGTTTTTGAAAACTGGAAGGCGATGCTATTCGTTCCCTCAAAATCCTTCTTTCCGCCAGACAGTTCACATGCTTCTTTCCTAGAATCTTCCCACGGCGCCCATTCTTCAGCTCTAGGGTCATGGGAGATCATCATGACGTTGTGTTTGGGCAAGGGGTCCTTGTCTATTTGTTGTCGCCCAAGGTCTATTTCCCCCGCTCTTTCTTTCCTCCAAAACGCGTTTCGTACACCATAGCAGTCGAGGGTCGAGTGATTCACCCTTCTGTGGAAGTGGCAGTATCGTTCATGCGCTTTGTTAACTGTATTTATATCTACAACGGCGGGTGGTAAGTTGATTTCTCCATTAGCGTCCCACTGGTCAACGAGGTTCTCGATCTGCTCCTTAGTGCATGGTACAGGCGCTGGGATGGGGCGCTGGCTGTTGGAATTGTTCCCTCCTCGTGCTCCTGATGGTGTTGCGCCTTGCTATGGCTAGAAAGGTGCTTGATGCTTGCTTCCTAGCGCGGGTCCACTGATAGTAACTGCCGCGCTTAGTGAGTTAACAGAATTGTACCATGTCTGCTCCATCTTCGCCTGCTGAAATATCCCAAGGCAATCTGATACTCGCGCCGTTGCTTCTTCCAATTCTACAAACGTTTGGAACTGAAAGTTGGACAAGGCGAAACGCAGGGTGGCAGTCATCTTTCCAACACAGATCTCAACCAGCCTATCTTCCGGCACGTCCTCGCTTAACTCAAGCGCGTGGCTTAGAAACCTCGTAATGTACTTCATAGGATCTTCATCGATCCCCATTGTTGTTCGTGCTAGATCAACCGATGTTACTCGCCTTTTAGCAGAAAAGAACTTTTTGAGGAATAGGCGCGCCATTTCCTCCCATGTTGCTATACTTCCTGGCTTTAAGTTATCGTACTAAGTGTATGCGAGATCAGACAAAGACTTCGAAAATTCCTTTAAACACAGATTTCCGTCTTTCGCATGCTGGTTCATTGTTGAGAGAAAACGACCCACATGCTCTCGCGCGTTTCCCTGTCCCGTATACATTTTGAATTTAGGCGATGTGTAATCACGCGGAAACTTGTAAGCAACTACTTCTTTTGTGTAAGGTGGATCCAGCGAGCTATAGCCATGGTCTTGCTTCGCTACTCGGTAGTGTTCTTCAATGTATCTGGCTAAGTCTTCCTCCGAGATCCTCCCAGTTGGTATACTATGATTCTCCGCTTCCTGTTGAAGTTCCTTCATGGCCGCGTGCTTCGCTTTTCCGGGAACGATTCCGGCCACATTTGGTTCATCAAAAATTCCGCTCACCGGCCCGGCATCCTCTGAAGAGACCGCGCCTTCCCTTTGTCTAATCCTCGTCATTAAATGCTGCTGCTTCGTTGCTTGCGCGGCGAACTCTTGCCGCATCTCGTCTAAACTTGTGTCCTGTGCGTCAACAATGGTGGATGGTGCAACTTCTTTGCTTCCCTGCGCTGATGTGGTTAGCGCACTCACAATCCCCACATATACTTTTTCGCCTCCTTGCGCGTCGTCGGTATCACTATCTGTTGGTTCGTTCTCTACTTAAACGAAGTCCTCGCCCAATGCAGGGACTCGCCCGGCTTTCTATTGCGACGCGCTCATTTCTGCTCGTGCTGGTTGCATTCCGCTGGACTCGAAATCAGTCTCCCGGCGTGGTCGCCAACTATGAATAGGGTAAGATTGCTGATCCGATCCGAGTCACAGAGGTAGCAGCCCAATTCACCTCATTTCTCTTACTCTCTCTCTCTCTCTCTCTCTCTCCAAAGTGTAGTCTGATTTCTCTCTCTCTCCTCCAAAGAACCTCCTTAATGATCCTTTTAAGGTCCTATTTATAGAGACTCCCCTTCACTCCTTGGTTGCCATGTGTCCTCTTAGCTACTTATTAACATAATTACCATCCTTTATCTCTTAAACACCCAAGATGCCTAAGCCCAAGCCCAACTAGATAAGCTTAGCTTAGTATGTGTCAAGCCCATTAGGCCCTAGTGGACTTGGGGTATCCACAATAGGGCATTCGATAGATCGTCTAAAATGTTGATTGATCCTAGTTCGAAGATGATAATCTTTTTGTTGTTGGTGATGCTTTTGGTTGTTTGGATAAATCTCTCTTCTTTAGCCTATTGTCTGAGAGAAAAACACAAGTCTCTATCTGAAGACCAGGAGACAAGAGGGTGTCCAACCCAACCCCCTAAAATATCATCAAATCTCCCAGTTCCGCAATTTAATCATGGAATTACTTATCCGGAATTTCTACCAGATCCCTTTGAAAACACGCGTGTCATATTTTGTTACGATTGATTGGCGTCTATCAGACCCAGAGTACACTGAAATAGCCACCTTGGACCTCACGGGTTTGATGCTTTTTTGCAGGAACTGTCGTCATGACTTCGACGTCTTATCAGATTCTGAAGCAGGGAGTGGGCTCATCGAGACATGGAACCGGCTCTTCGAGACCACACACGAGACAATCAACTAGTAAAGGGGTTCAGAACTGGAACCGATTTAAAGACTACTCTCACCAGAAACTAAATCAGACACATTAAATAGAGTTGCAGAGCCAGAAAAGCGGATATTCTTACAGACTGGAATTAAAGATGAAATTGAAAATTTTCCTACGACAATTAAAATAATCCTCCTCCGTTTAAAAAAGATAGGCACGTTTGACTTTTTTACGAAAATTAAAGAAATTAATGAACTAACCATTGAAGCTTTTTTTTTTTTTTCTTTATGATTGGTTTATTGTTGACAAGTGTCATGGATTAATAAGAAAAATGACTATAATATTAGTTTTATTAAGTTACTTAATTTTTGG
The DNA here is from genome assembly GCA_023529015.1 of Papaver nudicaule. Classification (NCBI taxonomy): domain Eukaryota; kingdom Viridiplantae; phylum Streptophyta; class Magnoliopsida; order Ranunculales; family Papaveraceae; genus Papaver; species Papaver nudicaule. The sequence continues at coordinate 106,595 of JAJJMA010330762.1, forward strand.
TCAAAGTCAAATGTGCCTATCTTTTTGAAACAGAGGGAGTATTAACTAAATTCTCGTTTCGATCTTGATTGATGTTGTATTTAGAGCAATGGAAGGATTGAGTCGATAGGGCATTCGACAGATCGTCTAAAATGTTGATTAATCCTATTTCGAAGATGATAATCTTTTTGTTGTTGGTGATGATTTTGGTTCTTTGGATAAATCTCTCTTCTTTAGCCTATTGTCTGAGAGAAAAACACAAGTCTCTATCTGAAGACCAGGAGACAAGAGGGTGTCCAACCCAACCCCCTAAAATATCATCAAATCTCCCAGTTCCGCAATTTAATCATGGAATTACTTATCCGGAATTTCTACCAAGAAAGCTCAATGATCTGCTGTATGGTAAGTAAAATGAGATCAGTATCGAAGCTGCTAGAGAGACACCGGATGTATACACCAGATATTTACACCACTATGTGTCTCCCAACCATTGGTTCATTCTCTTCTCATCCTACCCTACCATGAACATGTAGGGGGGGCCTGCTTTAGTAATGACACATACTGGTGTAATAATGCTGGTGTATATATTGGGTGTTCACATAGCATTTTCGGATCAGTATAGAGAGCAGTATGTACTTGTGTACGTACGTGATGTGATGACATCAAAGTGGTTAGCGTGCTATAAACTGCAGCAGTCTAGTCCGTGAGGATTCGATTTTCTCCTTGCAACCACTCTACCCTCAAAAATATAAGGTGTAGATTTGATTTTGATACCCAGTTACCCACCGTACGTAAACCAGCATCTACTGATGCAATATGCAGCGCAACTGTCTCAGAATTGCACAAGTAAGTCTAAAATCCAGGAAATTAGGACTTGTGGTCATTCGAGAGAAATTTCGAAAGTGAAGAAAGAATAGGTGGAGCAGTAGAGACAGACTACAGGCGAGTTTGGTATTGTGGTGAGTTTTATAAAAGTGATTTTCTGTTGTGCTGTGATGTGCTGTGCTGTGAAAATAAAGCAGTTGGACGTTTGGTAAATTATAATATAGAAAGTGTTGCCTGACTAACAAACTGTAAATTCTGTTTGGTAAATTGTAATGTAAAAGTGCTGATGATGTAGTTAATGACGGAAATAGACATGATTTAATTTTTTTTAGAAAGATACAATATAATTATAATAAATTGTATTTTTAATTCCAAAATATTTAAATAAATATAAATGGTGATTATCTTATTTTTAAAGAAAAAAGAGTGAAAAAATTGAAATAGAGAATATAGTAATGTGCATAATATTCAAGGGTAAAATTTGTCATTTTAGTAAAATAACAAGGCTAAAATGGATAATCAACTAATTAAAATTAGGTGGGTCTACAACTTTTGCTTTTACTGCTTTTAAAAGCTACTCCTGAGTAGCTTTTAAAAGCAGGCTAAAATGAAAGTGCTTTTCTCCAAAAGCACTTTGAATTTTTTTTTACCAAACACAATTTTTATCAAAAATTGGTTACAAGTTTGTTACAAAGTGCTTTTGGTGGAAAAAAATCAATCCCAAACAGGGCTTACAACGATACTAGCAGCTGAGACAGACTGTTGGTCATGTATCTTTGACCTCTGACTGAGATCTGACGAATGAATATTGTACTCTCTCGTACGTAAAATCCATGCTATGGATAATGGATTATCCTATTGTACACTTCTGTAGCTTCAAATTTACTTTTGAATATTGGTTCAGTATCACGTGCACTCACCAGATTAATATTATGTGGTGATGAGAATGCTAATTACGCTAAGCAACATATATATCCTTTCTTCTCTCTACTCTCTAGACCAGGCTCCAGATCTCTTCCAACCAATAATCTCAATATCATGTGTGAGATTGCTTAACACTAATCTATGTATACAAGTAAGACCTCAATTATAATTGCCATCGGGGTTTCTACTTCCCTTGAGTCTAACGTTTGTAAAAACATATGCATATGCTCCTGTGGCCTTCGAAGTTGTATGCATGCTTATTGCTTTATGTATCCGGCCAGGAGACCGCGACCTAATTCATCAGTTGCATCTATTGATTTTTTATTTTATTTTTAATTGTCTTGTATTAAATGTTAACTCTATACAGTGGTTTACGTTGGCTGTGTGAGTATAAAGTAAGAAACCAGAACAGAGAATAAAAAGAATAAGGAAATTTGAGGGAGAAGCAAACTACATATATATGCAGTGCAGCAATAGGGTCGATTGGTCCAATTACGGTGCATGGTTGATGGATCGATCCAATTACGTATGGTGCCCTCAGCAGAAGTTTATCCACAAACAAACATTAGTTGGTTGCGTGGCATGGCATGGCAGAAAGTGTGATATATAATTCATTAGGTGACCAAACTCAATATATTTCAGATGGCCACCTGACCTCTCAGGAACCAGGATATACATGATCATCTGCAAGATTCAGAACCGTGTCACCTTAAAGGAGACGAATGGCTTGTCATCATGATGAGGTCCCACTTTTTTCACTTTCCATCTACGATATAATGTGTTGCTTCAGGAGGAGTTTGATTCAAGCATTAATTCATCCCACAGTCAGAAAAGGAACGTCAAGTTACTAGATGTTCTAAAACCGTCAGATTGAGCGTCATGTTGAGACTGCTGTTACTAGGGTATACGTGCATACCTCAGAGCTTAATGTTTGCAACGGTTCAAGTCGTAATCCCAATAGCTTACGGGAAACAAAGCGTAAACCACGTACGTCTTGTGAATCATCATATGTCGTTACGCACACCTATCTCTCTTTTAGTTTTGTTTCTAGTCTTTTTCAAACCATGCATACATTATCAGTTCTCGACCTACAAAAAAAAATACAAGAAAACAAAAAAAGAAATTGTGTCATTGCTTTTTCCTTATTCTTTCTATCTATAGACTTTCGAATCATTGTCAATGGATAGAGTTTGAAGGCCTCTTCATATACAATATATATGCAGTGAGTGAGTATGATGACAACTAAAAAGTGGCAAAAATACCCAAATACCCCCATAGTACCTTCTCTAATTAAAACCCGAAACTTAAACCAAATTTCATTTCTCTAAAACATCAACCGATTCTCTTCTTCTTCCTATTCTTCTTCTACTTCATTTTCAAAACCAACACATCGTCAATTAATCGACGATTTCAAAAAAAAATTGCGATTAATTTCTATAAAACGTGATGGATAGAGAGAAGAACAAAGGACCGAATCCTAGAGACTTCAAACAAACAGGAATCGATATAGATAAAGTTTACGAAGTTTCATCGTCGACGCCGATTACGAAGAAAGCTCGAAAAGAAGAGATACAAGCTCTTAAAGATAAAGACAAACTAGATATTGTGATGAGAATGATGATTTCAACTAACCCATTTGAGTTTTGGTTGATTTTTCACTCAAAATTGAAGATTTTTTACCCGACAGTTCGCAACTGTTTCCCAGAATCGTTCTATGTTAGTGTAAATATACAACGATTATTCATCGTGTTCATCTTCTGAAGCACAACGAAACAACAATCGTTCTATGCACCGCCTCTGGGTACTTTCGTAGTGCTCGAGATCAAAGTCGAACAAGACGAGCCTAAACCAAGTCAATGGCCGTTCACGTCGTGCTTCGGTCACAGAGAGGATAGAGGTTGATCTAGGGAGGGAAACACTGAAGAAACTTGAGATCAGGTTGAGACTGTGTTTTGGGTGTAAGAGTTCAGGATCTCCGTCGTGAGGTTGACTGGAAATCTCCAAGGCTAGGAACGTATTGTATTGCTCAGGTGTCTGAGAATGTTTCTGAATGCTCTAGAAAGGATGTTCTAGTCGTTCGTCTGTTCTGCCTTGGAAGATAGAGGAAGCCTCTATTTATAGTATTGAACTCACCCTGATCTCTCGACAGAGAAGGTGGAAGTCGTGGAAGAGTGGAGGAGTGGAGGACATGAGTTGTATTCTGCAACCGTTAGAGTCGTGTCACTAGTACAAATATCCACAAAGGTGACAGTTCAGATTTTTAGAATGTGACAGCTTGCCTAGATAACTGTCACAGTATATCTATAGGCACTACGCCACAGGGGCCTGTTTGTAACGCTTATAGACGTTGCGCAGAATTAAAGCAACGTCTATTAGCGTTGCGCCTACGGCGTCACAAATTTTTGGTGACGTTTATTAACGTTGCTCTAATTAATTAAAGCAACGGAATTTCCGTTGCTTCTTCCGTTGCTCTTTTTATTTAAAGCAACGGAAATAACGTTGCAGAATTTATTTAAAGCAACGTATTATCTATTTTAGGCAACGTTTAATTACGTGGCAACCTGTCGCGTGGGTCCCAAAAAATTGCAACGTTTTTTTTTTGTGATGACGTGTCAGTGGGTAAGTGACGTAAGTGACGTCACCACACGTCACCACTTCCGTTGCACTTTTTTTATAAGCAACGTAAGTGACGTCACCACACGTCACTTCCGTTGCACTTTTTATTTAGAGCAACGCCTATAAACGTTGCAGATTTTTTAATTAAAATTAAAAAAAAATACCAATAATAAAAAAAAAATACTGTATTATAAAAAATACCAAATATACTATTACAAAAATACCAAATATTCTATTACAGAAATACCAAATATTCTATTACAGAAATACCAAAAATCCTGGACACCTTCAAAATATCTTTTTTCCATTTTTCCAGATACATCAATATTTGATAGCAATGGATACAGGATAACCAGTTATCATGACAACTACAAATAAAAAGAAAAAGAAGACAAGAACTTATAAGATAGATTGTGCACCTTCAATTCCAGGTATAATGTTATCTAGTTTATCCGAGAAAGTACATTCTTTAACGTCAAATGTTCGGGAGAACACGAAATCAGCCTTTTCCCGTTCTTCTTTAGAAGGTTGAGGATTTCTTATGTCCACTGATGTGCATACCACATTGCACTTCTTCAAGATTGCATCCTGAACAAATTCAAAGTGTATCAACACAATAAGAAAGTTTATCAACTATCAAAACATGCAACATGGATCAACAAACTTTCTAGCTGAGTTTAAACCCAAGACCACTCACAAACTTTGCACGAAACAACACAAGTCCGTTGAGCCTAAACAACCACAGATTCGTAATGAAAGCAGGGCATCAAGTGTATAAACCAAGTTGAACACTAGTGACAAGAAATCTGTAATTGTATAAACTATAGTAGGCACCTGAAAAATCTCACCTCTGCCTTGCATCAATATTTATAATAGTAGATTAGTGCTTTAAAGGGACCCAAAACTGGAGCAAGCATGTTCCTGACAAACGACTAAGAGGTTCTTCTTCATGACAGCTAAAGATGGGTATTGCGGAAGAACTAACTGATAGAAGCATGTATGGGATGAAGGCAGGTGATGGCGAGAAGCTGAGGTCTTGTTGATGTACAAGCGAGATGATAAAGAAGAAAACCCTTTTGAAGGGAGGTACTTCACTGATGTCCAAAAGAAGAGAAGTTGCCTTTGCTGCTCCATAGACATACCTGAAACAACCTGAAACCGTGTCGATAAATTAGCAAGTATTAAGCAAGTACAAATGCACAAATCTTAACATTGGCGTTGTTTTTCTCAGAATCAAACAAGGTAGTTTTACGCACCATTTTCTTGTTTAACCCAAGCAACATAATGCCCTGAGTCAGCACTCCTTCCTTTATGCGTTAAGACAGAAACTAACTCATAAACTCCGGTTAATTGTCCCTGACTCTCAGAAGTAGCACCTGAATTGTGGTCCATCGAAGTCAGCATTTGAAATGGCAATCCAAAAGAATGAAGTTAATTGCATATACAGTGGGTTGTTTCTCACTTGATGATCCCTGCAGAAACATAGTACCTTGTTACTGCCAATATATTCTTAAAAAGATAGAGCCACGAAAATCACGGAAGAACGGAAGAAATTCGCCATGAACCGGTTATCTAACTGGCCCATTATTACATATATCTAGCTGCTATGTTCAAGGTGCTATGTTCAGGGAGATGACTGCACCTGATTTCCAGTATCTGAATTGAGTGGAGTTTTTGATTGACTGCATCAATAAAATAGACGCATAGCATATCAGAACTAAGAGGAATTTCAATAGAAATCAGTACTGTACACATATTATAGTACAAATTATTAGTTGTAGGATTCAGAAATTTAAATTGTTGGATGCCAATGAATCTACTGTGAAAGCTTCAGTAGGAGATGGTATTGAATTTATGATCAACTCCAAGCTATGATTAACTAGCACCATGAAAAGTACAACAATAAAATATACTCCCCCTAGTGCGAAATGATCAACTTTAGAGAAACGCAATTCTTTTAGCATATGTGCCAAATGAAATGAAATCAGTACTTCTTACCTTGCCTATTGCCATCTCTCGTCGCTCCAATCAAAAAGGTTTTTCTCTACGTTGTAGTCATGCTCTGTTTGTGCTAAGAGACTTGTCCAAATGACATACTGCTTCCGTAAAAGGCCTTATAGAGTGACAACTACAAACTTAACTGCATTTGAGTTTTACAAAGTATACCTTAAAGTATTTGGCAACTGAAAAAAGTTTGATCTTCCTTGTAGATTCACCTAAGAGGCCTGCAAAAGTATCATAAATTTCTGCATTACTTACTACACAAAGAATGAAGCATGTATTGAATTCGTTAATATACAAACTCCCAAAGTATATCCAGTACATAGCCTTATCATTCAGTACTAAGAAGTTAAAAGCAACATATAACACATTTAACAGGAGAAGATACTAAACTCAAGCACAAACAAACAAGCATGCTCCCCCGTCTAGCTCTTCTGCTGCCATGCTCAAGCTACTTAGAAATGTTTCATTGGAACTTAATCCACACTATCAACGTCACTAGGTTATCACACACATAATAAACTACTACCAACCAACGTAATTCATCTAGACATCCTACTTAACTTCCATCAGCCACTTACCAACTACAGCTCCATGAAAACCCAGAAATACAATTTCAGTTTGAACACCAAAAAACCCAAATGAGAAGTTCCAGTCGACACCACTGATTTCACTAATGAGATAACCAAAACAATCATAACAGAGTTATCAAAACATTGTAGCTCATAAAGACACATACCAGTAAAGTCAATGCAACACCATCACAAGACACATACTCATTTCCAGCTCACAGACACAAATCAACCAAAACCCATTATTTTACCCACAAAAAACACTGGAAATTATTAATTTGATTTCTCTTTGGCATTTTCTCAAACATTTACAAGCTAAAAATTAGGGCAACAACTAACTGAACCCATAAATTTCACACAAAAAAAAACAATCATACACCCCCATCAAAATTAACAATACGAAGTGCAAAAGCCACACAATCAACTCAAACTAAAGAGAAATTGTACCTGTTGAAACCCTAACTCCTCAAAATCAACTTTCTTCTAATCATGACAATGAAATCTGAGAAGTTGTACACCAACAGTCCAAAATCATGACAATGAAATCTGAGAAGTTGTATTGTACTATAATCTAATGTTTTCGTAACCCTAAAAAAAATTCAATAAAAATGTTAAAAAAAAAAATTCAATAAAAATGTAAAAATTTCGATCTGATACATGGGTTTTGATTGTTACATGGGGGTTTCGAGTTAGATTTGGGGTGAGGAAGAAAACGAGATGTAACCAAAAAAAAAGAAAAAAAGAAAGGAGAAACGAGAAACGAGATGAAGACAAACACCGGGATTGATTCGAGGGAAACCCAGAAGCTCATACGAACTCAGACGAATGGATTGTTGAAGATTGCAGGGACACTCATAACTCAGAACAGCCTTTCAATACCCAGATCTAGGGTTTCAACTAGATCTAGAGTTACAAAAAAGAGGTTTTCTTTAAAATCTACCATATGGGTTTCGGTTTCGAGATGGAGGTGGAGGTGGATTCAATCTTTGATTCAAAATCGAACTGAAGTTAGCTACAAAAAAACAAATGAAAATCAGTGTTCTCATCAAGAACAAAACAACGCCAAGAGAAATCGAAACCCTAAGAGAAATGAAATCTCAAGAAAAGATTTCTGAAAATCATGAAATCGAGAGAGGAAGAAGAAGATAAGAAAAAATGAAATCGAGAGAGGAAGAAGAAGATAAGAAAAAATCGAGAGAGGAAGAAGAAGATAAGAAAAAATGAGACGGAGAAAACAATAAAGGTGAGTGAGTGTCGGTGGAGGATTTTATAATAATTTTTTTTTTTTTTTTTTAATAAAGGAAAATCTATTTTCCGGTGAAAAGACATATTAGCCCTTGAATGCGCAACGTTATTGGGAACGTTATAACGTTGCCTAATAAAAATAAAAAAAAATATTTAAAGCAACGTTAAAAAAAAAATTGCGCAACGTTTTTTGACGTTGCCACGTGCGCAACGTCAAAAAACGTTGCAGATGCGAAAAAAAAAACGTCACAAATCCGGGCATGTGGCGTAGTGAGGTGACACTTCACTTTGTGAACCGTCATAGTTTGATACCATTAACCATGACGGTCGACTAAAGTGACTAAAGTGTCACGATGCACACGAGTTTGCCACACGAGTTTGTCATTTGGACCCAAGTACATAGATAGTCCGCCCAATAAATCCAAGTACTTAGATAGTCCACCAAATTGGTCCAACATCATTTAGTACATAGATAGTCCCAAGTACTTAGATAGTCCATCGAATAGGTCCACCAGGACAAAGTCCAACATCCATTTCCTTAAAAATAAATGCTTTCACAAAAAGCAATTCGAAGGATTCGAACCTCCGTCGTCCAGCT
>JAJJMA010330772.1:0-11906 GCA_023529015.1 Papaver nudicaule
CCGAGCTGTGGTGCTGTGGTTCTCCAGTCTTCCTTGTCGGCCTTCTCATAATGGCTTCGTTTAGGCATAGTATGCCTTCAGCCAGTGTGTCGATACCCCGTCGTCTGGTTGCTGGCGGGTCTCCTGTTATCACGAGCTTCTTTAATCCTTACAGCTTGGATCTTTTCTTATCAAGACAGGGACGGTTGCGGTTGATCACCCTGCGGCTTCGTCAAGTCTGAACTTCCTCCAGTGAGGAGCATCCCATGAGAGGGGGGTCTTTCTGATAGGGAGGTTGGTGTGGACGAGATAGAGATGCACCTCCCCTTCTTGGTTCTCCAAGGGGTTTCTCTTGGACGAGTAGCAGAGTTGGACTGTTGGACATGCTTGTCTTGTCTTGAGAGTCCCAAACCCTGGAGTCCTTGGCTGGTTGCAGTGGTGACTCTGGAAGTCCCGTGTCTCGTCGTCATTCTCTTTCCAATGGTTGCAGCGCCGTGACTTGTGGCGCCATCACTCGTGGTGTCCTAGATTGGGGCGTCGTGATTCGTGGCGCCGTGACTTGTGTTGTGATCCGCTTCGACCCATACTGTCACCTGAAGTTTTCAAAGCGAGCTTGAAGTGGTATGCTCTGGGTGTGTCACCTCTGTAGCTGGACTCTTCCTCTTATTCCCTTCAGTGATGGTACTCACGGAAGGCACGTTGTCGTAGTACTGTTTGTTGATGAGGTTGATATCGCCTTCGGCATTACAAGCCTCTTCGCTTCTTAGGGGTTTGGCCCTCTCCGGTAGCGCTGGTGCAGGCGAGGCAAGTCTTTTGCAGTTTTAGGGAGGGCTCAGTAGACAAGGATCATTTCGGAGAGCTCCAATGTCGGGTAAGGTTGTCGTACTAAGTGCAGGCTCTGCCAGTGGGGCTCCGGGAATTTCTGAGTCTCAGTACTCGGTGGTGTCGATGCTCCCCCCTTGGGGAAGGGGGCCCTCTACACCCTGTGTGGACACGTTAGTCAGTGCTGGTGAACTGGCGTCGTCTTCTCCTCTGGGTTCTGGAGTGGTCTCTTCAAATCGTCTTTTGTGGCATATCCGAGTTGTGGCTCTCTCCATGTTGAGGTTCTCCTTGAGTAGATATCATCTCGTCATCCTAGACGGGGATCGCTGCGGTGTTCGTATTAGTAGCAGATCTGGGAGTTCCTTTGGCTTGTGAACTTGTTGACGGTTTCGTGGTTAGAGTTTTGAGATGAGCCGAGACTTCAACTTGGGTCTTGATCCGTCTTTCCGGAAGGTCGTCTCGACACTTGGCTAGTTCCTCCGAGGTTGGCGTCCTTGGCACTTCCTCTTCCTTTAGGGTGGTAGCATATGTAACTGCGTTCTCCCGCGCCTTTCGTTTGAGGTTGAACAGTTCTGCATATTCTTTGAAGTCTGGGATGGTCTCTAAGACTTCGGGTGGTATGTCGTAGGGGATGAGTTCACCTTCTCCTCGGAGCTTGTCACGTACAATTCCAGACTCCGGAAGGGCTTTGATGGAGATTCTTATGGCTGTGCCGATGTCTACTGCCGGTTTTCAGGGTTTTTCTCTCGAGTAGCTTTCCTCGTGGTGAGTCCCCGGTGACTCGGTGAATGTAGGCTATCAAATAAGAGAGGGGTGGACGAAGTACCTTCTTGATCGAGGGGGTCCTCATCGACTCCCCTAGGTTCTGCAGGCGCCTTGCTGCTCTTTTGTACAAAACGCTCCATGAACTCCAGAGGGAGCGTCTCCTGGTTGTTGTAGATCCATGGGCGTCCCGGCATCATGTCGCTCTCGAGGACTCCCTTAAAAATGTGGAACTCCGCTATGGTTGGGATCGTGGCGATTTCAACGGGAAGGTCGATCCATCCGTAAGTTCGTACTTCAACTCCGTCAGGACCTTTGATGATGGCGGGGGGCACGGACGGCTCTGCTTCGAGGGATGTTGGCGGCTCTGAGAGTCTTGACTGGAACGGTGTTCACCTGAGGTCCTGGGTCGATGAGCGTCTTTGAGAATTCACCACCAGACACGTGGGTGGTCGTAAGGAGTCCCCAGCCTTGTCCTCGTGTTTTCGGCTCCTGTTTGGACATCGTCTGCTCATTGACTTCCTTGAAAGGTAGGCGTTTCCCTGATACTACCGCGTTGAGTGTTGTGAACATGTCTTTTCGCTGTGGTTTTGAGGGACGGAGAGTCTCGCATTATCTCCTCCACTCTCTCGTTCACCGGCTCCTCGGGGAAGGTGAACGCTTGTTTCGTAGGCGCAATTCCCCGGACTCTTCCTTGGCTTGGAAGATCTTGGGTTTGCTACCTCTTCGGCTGTAGGAGGGCGTTGAGTCGAAGGGAGTCCGATTACCCCGTCCTGGATCCAAGTGTTTAGCAACTCTAGTACGTAGTCCATGGGAAACGGGTAGTTTGGTATCTCTGAATTGGCCTTCTGCCTCCGCATCTCCGGCTGTTGTGGTCCTCCCTGGTTCATGTTCTTGTTTGGGGGTCCCGGAGCTGAATTAGTGCGTTTTGGATGCGTACCTTCCGTGGCAGGGCCTTTCCTCCGTACTTCGTGCGGGTACAGTGTTCGATGTGGATAGGTAGCGCCACTTCTCTTTCTCGATTTCGTAGTAGCTTTTCCAAGTTGCTTGCCGTGAGGTCGTTTGGTGGATCAATTCCTTCTTGTTGTTGTTGCAAGTCCCCTTCCGGTATCGCGCTTCGCGCCGTTGGGTCTTGTGCTTGGTGCTCAGCGAGGTATTCTCCCGCTTTTCTCTTCCTGTCGTTGTGGAAGCTTCTTCAATGAGTTCTCCATGCTTTAGTCGTTGAGTCCTCTCCCTCAGCGTGGGTATTATAGAGGTGGACCTCGCTGCTGCCTCCTGGGGAAAGAAGAGGTGGTGTAGGCTCGAGGGGCTTCTGGGATTGGTTGGTTGTCGCTCTTGCGGTGTGCGGCCATAGGCGATTCGTCCCTCGTTCGGGTGCTGGTTCTTTCCAACAAAGCGGGTGCGGTGACGGACCTCTTCGCAGCTTCATGGGGTTCAGAGAAGGTCTGGAAGCGGAGGTTCTCTAAGAGGGCTCGGTATATGGGAATCGTTCCGTTGATGCAAGGCTCCACCAACTGCTGCTCCGTTAGTGGGGTGTTGGGTATAGCCGAGATGATAGGTGTTGAAGGGGAAGTTTCTTGGGTAACGGGCACGTTGAGTGTATTGCTGGATGTAGGTGGGTTGGTAGGTGCTGCGTTGGAGGCTACATCACCGTCAGTTGAAGAGTTGGGGTTGTCTTCGAAAGCAATGCGGTTGAGGGCCTCGAACGTGTCTATACGCTGTCCTTTCGAAAAGTGGAGGGTCTCACATAGTTTTTCGATGAGAAGAGTAGCTTCCTCCTTTGCAGATTTGGCGTAGGCGGTAAAGCTCCCGACGTGGATTGTTGTATTGAAGTGAGGTTCTTGCGCCGTCATCTCCCAGGGTAGACGCTTCTTCATAGATGACCTTCTGGGACCGAGATAATGATCTCCCACTGTGGTCGCCAACTGTTTTTACCTGGAAAAACAATGTACCGTCTCTGGGTACTTTCGTAGTGCTCGGAGATCAAAGTCGAACAAGACAAGCCTAAACCAAGGATGGCCGTTCCCGTCTTGCTTCGGTCACAGAGAGGATAGAGGTTGGTCTAGGGAGGGAAACAGCGAAGAAACTTGAGATCAGGTTGAGGATGTGTTTTGGGTGTAAGAGTTCAAGATCTCCGTCGTGAAGTCGACTGGAAATCTCCAAGGCTAGAAACATGTTTCGATTCTCAGGTGTTTTCTTTGAGGCTCTGGATTGTGTGTTCTAGGTGTTCTGAACGTTTCTGATGGATATTCTAGTGTTCTGCCTTGGAAAATAGACGAAGCCTCTATTTATAGTTTGAACTCACCCTGATCTCTCGACAGAGAAGGTGGAAGTCGTGGAAGAGTGGAGGAGTGGAGGACATGCGTTGGTTTCCATAACTGCCTGAGTCGTGTGGAATATGCCCACTCGCGCCATCTTCTCGTAACTGCCCACTATCTCCATCAGTTTCTTTCAACTGCCGTAGACCGCCAGACCAATACCCCTAAAGTTATCCCCCCCGTGTAACGTTTTGATATCTCGAGCGAGTGATACGCGGATATTGCGTAGTTGAGTTGAGTAGAGTAGGGTTGTACGACTGATTGTCGTGACCAACATGATGTAGTGTCTCCTGGACACAAGTATAGGAGTGGCCTTGGTCTTTGGCCAAGGCCATAAGTGCTTGATGGTGCTTTGGCGCTAGTTATGGTGGCGCCATGGCTCATGGCGCCACGGCCTTGGCCTTTGGCCAAGGCCATCTTGTTGTGGCGCCATGGATTATGGCGCCACGGTCTTGGCCTTTGGCCAAGGCCTATTTGTTGTGGCACCATGGGGTATGGCGCCACGGCCTTGGCCTATGGCCAAGGCCAGCCTGTTTGCGGCCATGCTCTTTGTAGGTTTGTGGCGTTTTACGCCATGGCCTTGGCTTCTTGGCCAATGCTGATTTTTGTGAATCCATGATGGCTCATGGTTTGTGGTGCCATGCTATGTGGCGTTTATGGCTTTGGCGTCTGGCCAAGGTCCACTTTGGGGCAGCCTGTGCCTTAGTCGCGGTGTGAGTGCCTATGCTACAACACACCTGAGTTCATGGCGTGTTTATCCATGGTATGCTAGACCTTCCTGAACTTGGGATTAGGTCCGCTTAGGCCTATTTAGGCTGGTGTATGCTTCTCAGAGAGCTCTGGACCGGCCTGGAGCTTCAATATTCCTGAGGTGCACCGAGACTCGTATGTTGAGTCGTATTTAAGAGGAAATCCATGAGGACACGTCTCTGTTGATTCTTCACCGTGTACCATCAAGCGAGGTCTGGCTCTGAGCTGATCAATGGGTTTAATATGTTGGTGAGATCATTAGTACTGCCCTATGATATTACCCTCCCCACCGGAGTTATAAGAGAGAGCTCATAGAGAGTTTGTTCGGCTCATGGAATGGGTTGCATTCTGAGCTATACAGATAAGCCTGAATAGGCGATTGCCTTGAATAAGACATGGTTTCGAGAGTGTTTTGACAATCTTGTCCCTCTCTCATTTTTCACCATCTACAATCCCGAAAAGAAGCAACAGGGATGAGTTCATTCCATCTTACATTCGGAACGGAGGCAGTACTTTCCACCGAAATCATGATACCAACGGATAAATATAAGCCATGGGAGAAAAACCACACAACAGATTTAATATATACAAAACTAGATGATCTCGAAGAGGCTAGAGAATATGCTTTACAACACACCATTAATTACCAACAAGGATTAGCTCGAGGATACAACAAAAAGGTCATCGAAAGGGAATTCCAGCCAGTCGAGTTGGTACTACGAGAAATCCCACCCTACCAAAAAGGGAATGCTGGAAAATTAGAACCAATATTGGAGGGACCCTTCAAAGTACATCAAGTAGCATGGAAAAGGGAGTACAAGATGCTCGATGAAGAGGGAGTTGGGCTGGGAAATGCATGGAACGCGAAATATATACGAAAATATTATTCATAAAGATGATGTACTTCGATTCCAATCTCCGAATAAAGAATTATTTCACACCTCGATAAACTGTATCTCAATTCAAACTCCAGATCCTACTCGATTAGGCAAAAGTCCTACCTGGTTAGGCACATCTCCTAAGGCCTCGATGCCACATAAATGAAAAGGCACATCCTCAAAGAGATGTGGAAAAATCGCGATAAATCAAAGAACACAAATAACAAGAAACGACGAAAGAACTTCATGTAGTAAACAACTTTTTCAACAACAATTCAACAATTTCAATAACGTCTTTGACAAATCCTTTCAATTAGGTTTCAATGCATTGAGTTCATGGTACGAGATACCTTAGCTCGTACACACCACCTCTCGTTTACTTCGGCACGGACAAGCCGCCATCGATGGTCGGGAACAAAGTTCCCATGGGGATCATTACCCATATTACTGTCGGGAATCATTACCCGCCATTACGATGGAACTATGTTCCAACTCACGAAAACATGAACTCAATAGGTTTTTATCCAAATATTTCATTTATAATCATTCACAAAGTTCACTTATAACTACTCAACTGATTTCGTAATCAAGAACAACGACGACGAGTTCTTCGTGTAAAATAATGATGTATGCATATAGAGTTAACTTCCCTCCCAAATCAGAAAGAATTCATACTAGAAATCAATGTTTACAGACACAACATAGCAAGAAAATCCATCGATAAATAGTGACAAAAGAAAGAGAAATCAGTTCACAATTAATTAAAGGGGTTAAAGTCTCATAAACATTTTTACAAACACCTGTAGCTCTTCAAGAGAAAACAATCATGTGAAGTTATAAATTCTATTACCAAATCTCATTCACAACACAAAACATTCTCATTCACAAATTCGTGATATTGGGTACTAAATCAAAGAGCAAACAACACGCAAATACGTATGAGCATGAAATTCAAGTACCAATTGGAAAGAAATGAAGTTAAGCATTATGTGAATAAAATAAATCCCCAAGAGAAAGAGTAGTAAACCTAACAACCCTTTTCCCTTACAATTCTTCTTATATGCTAATTTCAACTCTAATGTCTGATTTTATATAAACTCATACGTTACTAACTCTCCATTTCCCATCTTTTCATGTTTCACAGACACAAAACTCATTAACTCTATTTATTCTTCTTCTTTCATTCTTTTGGTAGAAACATTACTAAAGGGTTATTACCACCCCAGCCTAGTTAACACCTTGATGGGTGAAAATATAGGTATTCAAACTACAAATTTTTGGCTCATGTACTAATTCAAACAAGTAAATGATTATGTAGCATTTAAATGCACACCCACAGTGACAAGCTACAGATATCAAACTTCCTATTTGGTCAGAATTCACCAAATGAATTCAGTTTATCGAATTCGGTTTAAACCGAATCGAAACACACACAAAAATGAGCGAAGGAGAATGCCGGGTATTACATCTGTTATGTTCCCATGTCGTTCGCCTTGCTATCTCCTTGATCTTAATAAATCTCTCCCAGGATTTGTTGTGACATCTTCTCCAACCATCACTGTTATAGGCTCTCCATTTGGTCCAATAACTGTTCCAGTTGGTTGGTTATTCAATCTTTCTGCGTTTCTGGTTTGATCAATGTTACGAGCTAGTTCAGCATCCTCAGTCGTCTGACGAAGATTCCGTCCTTTTCCAGCAACAAATGATTCCGGGATTTGATCAATATTATTTCTCCTGTTGTTCTGTTCAAGCTCTTCTACGGTAACTTTATTTGGCGAAATGCATAAGTTCCTGTTTGGTAGACTCACTGGAGGCATCTTCACAATCAACAATCATTAGTACTTACAAATTTAGTATGACATAAGTTATGATATTAATTATGTTTAATAATTTTCAGACAGATATCTGCTTGTTCTTAGTGTAAACAGTAGATATCTGTATTTTAAAATTTTGTTTTATCAATATGTAGTAAATTCAAAGATTTAATATCTCAAAACATGTTTTCCTAAAACAATAGATTAAACAGCTTAAAACACATTAGTAGTGTCTTGATTTGAACGTTTGCTACTATTTTTCGTTAGTGATCTAATTCTTAATCTTATTAGTTGTTCATATGTACTATCTATGTAACATATAAGTAAGATCTGATCAAATCGGGACATTATATAAAATTGTTTGATCTTAGAAGTTGATAGCTGATCAAGAAGATCTAAGGTTCCCAACTATCATTGACAAAGATAAATAAGGGAATCAATATTTTCCAGGAAAATTTGCCAAGAAAACATGTATATCTTTATAAATATCATGTAATCTTTAAAGATAAGCGATCTGCTACGTTTAAAAACATCGTTTGTTCGATTTTTAACAACTGATCTTATCATATATTAGTTGAAAATGCTGATATGATCAGATCTAGTAGAAAATATGGATTGTAGTTAATTAATCTAAGATTATAACGTAAATTTGCTTGAATATAAATTTTATTCTAATAACTAGATCTTTATTCTCAAAATATGACTTATATAAAAACTTCCCTGAGACTTTGCCGGCTTACCGGCGATATCAAGAAATCGTTACGAAAACACATTCGAAAATGAGTTTGTAAATGTCTGAATCATCCTTTATACGTAGATCTTCGTCGTTTAGCTCATAAGAAATAATTAGAATAGAGAACGAAAATGTCATGTAAATTGCAAGTAACGTTATTGTGATCTCTATTTTTGTTGCAGTCATCACATGAATTACTGAGATTCAGACTTTTGAAATTCAATTTTCTTTCAAATAAGACTAGATCTGAGTATTAAAATCAGTTTTCTTTTCAAAAAAATTGAGATCTAGTACTTATGAACGTAAAAATCTTACCAGAAATCAATTTATCGAAACATTTTTTTTCTCGAAAATCTCATAAGTTCTTTCTTGAAAGCAAGATTTTAAACAACAAATTTCATGCAAAATCATGTTTCAAGACCGCCGCGGGCGCCAATGAAGATGTGTATTCGTGTATTAGAATATTACCTTCACAAGTTGATGTGTAGCAAAAAATAATAACATGAACATCTAACATGAAAAAAATAAAACCAAATTAAGATACCCGAATATAACAAGAAAAGGAACAGTATTACTATAGTATACTAGATAGTAACCCGTGCTTCGCACCAGGAGCACAATCTAATTCAGATTCGACTCAATGCAATTTTGGTCTTCAGATAGCCCTCAGATCTCATACTCACACACACAATAACTTAAACATTATATAAGGTGCGATGACCTCAAGAACAATACCGAAGACATGTAAAAAGACATTAATCAAAGGACTAAACGTATAAAGTTATATTTCTGTTTTGCTACTACATGGATATGATCCTAAGGAGCTTGAGGAGATACAGACCTAATCCCTCTCTCGCCACTTAGGTTACACCCAAAAATTCCAACCCTTACAATGTTCTCCAAGCTCGCCTTATATAGGCCGAGCTTGGGTGGTTTACAACTAATAAGACAAGGGACTCAATCGTGGTGGTGTCAGTCCTTGTCAAGTAAGGCGGTTTCTTCGGCGGTACTCCAAAGATGGTTCTGGGGCTTCGGTCCTTCGAGGCAGGGTCCGAATCCCGTTCTCTGCTCAGTGTCCTCGGACTTATCTTTCTTTGGTTTGATCCCGAAGCTTCGTTATTTCTTCCTTTGGTGTGATCTTGCTTCTTGGATCTCTGACACGTGTCCCGAGGGGTTTTACCCTCCACAGTTTGCCTCTAGGAAATTCCCTTTTTGCCACCTCTTCCTTACCACGTATCCCCACTACTTGCCAGGTGTGAGTTTTTTCCACATGTTCTTCCTATTCTCGAGGATTTCGCGGCTTCTTACTTTCTGACCGGCAGCGCCGGTTCCTCTTTCACTATTTAAGTTTTTGGTTCTCCCTCTAAAAATACTTTACCCCCTTCGTATCCATCTTCCTTGGCACCAGCGCTTTCTTTCCGTGGAAACTCCCAAATCGTAACTTCATATCAGGCGTTCTCTCCGCGTTTTCCTTCATGACCCTTTGTTTTACTCCTCCTATTGTTTCATAAAGTCAATTCTTTTTGAACTTTCCTCCTCTTCCTGTCCTCTGATCCATATTGCCTCTGCAACTTCCGGTCGCCGGCGGTATCAGTCTTCCCCTTTCTGTGTTTTTTCTCTCTATGTCGTCTTCTTCTAAGGTTGATGCCCTTGTTCTAAAGATGAAAGGTATGGGCTTGCAAGAAGAGCACTTTCAGATTGAAGCCATTAGTTCTTCTAGTTTGACTCCGGAGCTGGTTGAGGAGTATCAATGTGATGAAAACAGGCTCTTGGTGACATTTCATCAAATGTCTGCAGGGTTACTTCCTCCTCTTTACAAGCCTTTAAATCCTTTGTTTCTTCGCATTCTTTGCTCTCTTCCTAAACCTCGAGGGGTGATGCAGCTTACTTGCAGCTCTATTTACCTCATCAATCAGTGGGTTCTTCGCTCCGAAGATAATTTCCCTACCGGATCTACGGCGAAGTTCTATTTTACTGCTGAGAATTTCTTTAAGCATTACGAGCCCTTTTTAACCCTAGAAAACGAATTTGCTCCTTGGGGGGTCAGCTTTCGGTCCGTGGAAGGTAGCGAAAATATCATCCCTGGGTCCTTGGACTACTCCATGGATGAAGATTGGTAATCGGAACCTATACTTCTTGAGGGTCATGTGCTCCGAGGTTGGAAGGATTCTGGCCGGTACTTCCCTCGGACCGAGTTTGATGCAGGGCATGAGTTTCGGACTCATCATTTGTTCTCCATTCACTTTTCTGACGAAGATCGAGGGTTATCTCGCTCATCTTCGGGGAAAGGTAAGGGTATTTCCATAGAGCCTTCGGGCAGCTTAAAGCGTTCCCGAACAGATGAGGAGACTATGCAGCAGGTAACAAATACTTTCCTATGCTCTTTTCTAGAGTATTCATACTTGCCTCTATTTGTTTCCTGAGAAAGACGGGTCCTTATCTGCAGGGAGAGTCTTTGGGTGTTTTAAACATTAGCAATGATCTGATGGATTTTGAGTATGGGGGAAGTTCGAAAGTTCCTCAGCCGCTGAAAAATTCTTTTTTTCAGTAGATTCTTAGGGGAGTTCTGCCCAAACGTCGTCGAGCTGCTACGAGACCCCTGATGGAATCAACGAATGCTGGAAAGGAGGTACCAGCACCGAAGACAGCTGAAACGGTTATCAAAGAAGTGGGTGCCGTTAACCCTTCCGTTACTTTGCCTATTACCACCATCGGTGCCTCTGCCTCTGAAAAAGGAGGGGTACCGAAATACTACCAACTTTTCGTTTTGGCTCGTGAGTCTTATGGTTTAAGTCTGGACGATCTCAAAAATCAATATCCAAACTTGTAACTGGAGTTTAGACCTCGACAAAGAGTACTTTGGAGTCAACTCGACAGTTATGCAATAACGTACTACTTGGTGCTTTAATTATAAATCAGAGTTATAATGCGGAAAGTAAAAGCACACAAGACACCAGAGATTTTTTTAACGAGGAAACTGCCTTGCAGAAAAACCTCGGGACCTCGTCCAGTTTGAACACCGCCCAGTACAAACTGACAACAAACACAAGCCTACAATAAGACTTCGGTCTGGGATGTAGCAGAGACCAACTCAAGCCCTCCAAGCGAATTGTCTACTGTCGCCTTCCTTACGTCTCTAGATCCCCCACAGATCGTCACGCACTTGATTCCCCCAGCTGACGTCCTTTACAGGCCTAGGAGTTGCTTTGACCGCTGTCAAAGGCTTGTGTCAGCAATACTGTCTTTTCAACCAAACTGTTGACGTATGGTGTAACTGTCCTCTATCAGTTTACCACACATAAGATGACTTCCTTCGGATTGTTAAATCCAGGTCATACGGAAATCTACTTCTTGAATCGGGGCTGACACGCAAACCAAGTAAGCAATGCCCAATCCGAATCTACCTCAGTTATACACGAAGAACCACTTAAGGACTTGTATAACTGGAGCCAACTAGGTCTTACAACACTGAGTGCAGCCGTGCGTTGCTACCTTTCCAACCTTTACGTAACTTAACTAGTTCTTGAATAGCCGTATAGCAGAAGAGACGGATTTTAGAATAGATAAGAACTAAGATAGGTTATTAAGGTTACAGGTTAATCTGATCAACCACAAAGGGATCAATCTACATGTGCTTCCCAACTCTCAAGAGAAGTCTTTATAGTCGTAGGGAGTTCCCAGAGGAGCTGCAACCTATAGAGGATGACTATACCACAACAAGCATTCACCGAAGTGAAAAGAGTTTACGCTACCTTCCCTAAGGACCTTCACGTATGCTTGATGCTTGCGGTATTTGTCCGTAGACACCTCTATTTATAGCACTCAATAAGATAGGTTGCTTTGGAATAAA
>JAJJMA010330788.1:0-15288 GCA_023529015.1 Papaver nudicaule
CTTCTTCTTCTTCTTCTTCTATATCACTACCATTCTCTTCCTGGTAGTCTTGGTTCAAATCAATAAGACAATATTGAATTGGATTTGCAGCTGCAGTTGGAGCAATTGACACATCTTGTTGAGAATCCATAGGAGTAATTGACACATCTTGTTGAGAAGCTATAAGACTTCGATCTAAGTTGAAATCCATAACAAGTTAGCAACTCTTCTCGAGAGTAACTTTTTACTGATATATCAATGTTTTGACCTTTTAATTATATTGTTTTATCATTAAAACTTGTCTCTTGATTTGAATTTGTAGTTGTTATATTTATAACAACATATGAACTAGTATGGAACTTAGAACACATGTGAGAGTTAGAGACTTTTATTAGAAGTGAGGATCCTTTACAATGAGTAATGAGGTTGGTATTTATAGGAATCATGAGGACATACCCTACATGATTTGATACAACCTTGTCATTATGTTAAAGTACATAAATTAAAAACACAAATTAAAACAAAACCATAAGTAATTAAATTTTCAGTTAATCTTGTTCGTCATCCACGCGCCACATTATTTAAATCATAAACTTATTTTCCTCTGTCAAAAATTTAAGAAGTTTAGTATCAAACCTTCTAAAGTTCATAGATTCTTTCAAGCTTTCTTCTCCCGAACGAAAATAAAAATAGAAGGTTATGTTGAACACAACAATCTACAACCTTAATTGGGTCTTTTTACTTCTTCTTTTTTGTAAGAAGTTGTTGTCGAACGCAAAACCTAAAACCCTAAACTGAACATCTGGAAAATCTAGGTTTGTGCATGGCAGTCGGCAGAGAATGAGGGAAAGTTATGAATGAAGAAGCGGAGATAGTACAGGTCTACGGGGTCCAAAATTGTTAACTCGACCAAAGATACGATTTAAATTTATATTTTGAAAGATAATAAATATTGTGCCTTAAATTCTAATTTATAATTTTTCACTTATTGTGTGGGGCGTGTTTGGTTGTGCAAATTGTAATTTTCACTTACATTGTAATCTCATTTGATGTTGGCAACTCAGTAAAGAATCTTCTAATTCATGCGATAATTTTTACCCTTACATCTGTGATGTGTAGCAAAAAGGAAAAATAACCTAGTTAAATCGTGGGTTATGGAAATTAGAGGGAGGTTTTAAAAATTTATCCTGCATCTAATAATTGCTAATTTTTTTTTTTTTTTTTTTTTTTTTTTTTTTTGAAACAAATGCTAAGGGGTTATCAAAATGTTGTTGAAAATACTAAACTACTCTTACCATTAATACTAATCTTAATTCCATTTTAAATTAGTCCACCCTTTCTTTCTTTTTTATTCTCATTTTCTTTTTTATTCAGGGTTTTGTAAATTTTTGCACCCATGCACAAATTAACATCTAGTGATTGAGCACTTTTTCATGGATTCAAGTAAACAATTATATTTAAACAAGAGATGCAAAATAGTATACAGATGCAACTCAAATCAACAAAAAAATAAACTTTGTAAATTAAAAATTGTACCTTCACATTTAACATCGATCGAGAGATACTGGAGCCTAATCTCATGATTTTATAGCAAGTCCATGTAATCCCCTTTGATTGAGTAGATAACAAATGCACTTTTTAGTTTGTAGCATATTTTAGTTTCTCTTCTTATGACTTGTTCTCACTTGTGTTTCTACAAAGGACTACAAGTCTATTTATACTAGATCTTCAAGTATATACTCATGGCAAGTGTCAAGAAGTAGATAACACTTGTAGTAAGTGACCAAACACATGGAGCAAGTGACAAACACTCGGAAGTTATGAGCAAACACTTGGAGGGAAGAATCAAAACACTTGTTTGCTATAAAGATTCTTCTTCTTGACCAAGTCAAGCACTTGACTTTACTTAAGCACCCATGATAAATTTGGCTAAGCACACCACAATGGGTGCCCAATTCCTTATATGTATGGACTCTACTTGTTTGCCTTTATTTTAGTACATGATAATTGTTTGATTTGTCTTAAATTTGTTCGCCAATATAAGATTACTCATTCAAATGGTTTGGATTCTTAGTTATTGTACTGAATATAAAGATTTGAAGTATAAACAACCACACACTACCAAATAAACCATTCAACCATAAAATCTTCTTATATAGTATCCAACCCTGTAGTGTTTTAGTTGTTCACAGTACCACAATAACAAAAATACTATTTCCAAATCATTATAAGTATTTTCACACCCAACAATAACAATTTTACATTCATAAACTAAAATCCTAAACCAATAGATGCAAAAAAGTAGTTTAAATCTAAGTAATTAGATGGTTTTTGGAGAAAAAGTTGTTGTGGAACAAAAACAAACGATGCTCAACATTAAGATTTGTTTCATATTAGGAAAATTCTAAATTCAAAAATTATTATGGAAGTCTTCGCTTTGTTCATCATATCTTCATCCTAACATGTTCTAAGAAAACTAAAAAATAGTAGAGCGATGATGTATATAACTGGATCATAACAATATCGAACGTGCAGGTAGTATGCAAGGCCGAAGGTGATGGGGGAAGCGTGGTTGCAATTTGTTGCATCTGGTGGACTCCATGGTATGCTTTCGACTCCGAGAGGTCTCAAAGCATGTAAAAAAAGCCGAAAAATTTGTAGTGGAGAGGCTATTCTTCATGTTGTTAACAAGCTTCTTGAGATGATGAGTGACTCAACATCTACGTCGATGCTCCTTGTTGATTTCTCTAATTTCTTTAACCTTGTCAGCAGATCTGAAATGATTCGAGAGGTTCGGAGAGATTGTCCTTCTATCTCCAGGTTGGTAGAATTTTGCTATGCAACCCCTGCTAGGTTACATTATATGGACAAGACTATTTCATCGGCTCAGGGAGCACAACAGGGTGATCCTCTCGGTCCTATGTTGTTTGCCTTAACACTGAAAAAGCAGGGGTACCGAAATACAACCAACTTTTCATTTGGGCTCGTGAGTCTTATGGTAAGATATGGACGATCTCAAAAATCAATATCCAAATCTATTAACCGGAGTAGGATCACAAATGATCAGTCCAAACACAAGACAAGTCTTGGTAAATCCCCTGGATGGATTATGGACCAACTCGACGGTTACAATAACGTACTTCTTGTGTTTACTTTAATTATATAATCAGAGATATAATATGGAAAGTAAAGCACACAAGACATCAAAGATTTTTTTAACAAGGGAAACTACGACCTGTAGAAAAACCTCGAGACCTCATCCAGATTGAACAACGCACAGTACTAAGTTACTAACTGTCTACAGAGGTAGTTGTGCTTTTCAGAGGTATCACTTATACCCATTTGCTGAAGTATTCCGTCACGGTGATGATATACTCTTGGTTCTTTGAGGAAGGCGGGTTGATTTTCCCAATGAGGTCGAGTCCCCAGCTGTAAAATAGCCAAGGGCTACTGATTGACCGTAGAGGTAAGCACGGAGTGTGGATGAGGTTCCCGTGAGTTTGGCACTTGTGACAATTCTTCACGAACGACATCGCGTCATCCTCCATAGTCGGCCAGTAATACTTTTCATGAATCTATAGAAATAGCTTCCTCTTTCCTTGGTGTTCAGTCTCGTGTGCCTCCTTTAGAACCATGGGGATCTCCTCGTCGGATAAGCAGCGGAGTAGACTTCCCCTGTAACTCTTATGATACAATACTCCTTCATGGTAGACAAATCTCCTGGATCTTTTAATTAGACGGTTGTCTATGTGTTGGTCTGTTGGTAAGATCTTTTCGTTTAGGTATTTGATGAAAGGTTCTCTCCAATCTTCGGAAGGGTGGCATACCAAGGCTTTAGATTGATGTGGAGGGGTTTGACAGTTGGGGCACGCCTCTTGTAGGGACCGGGATTGTGCTTCCATCGTCGGTCAATAGTACCCAAGTCTCTGAAGTCGCCGGTATAAGGTCACGACGAGAGTTTGTCCGCAGATTTCGTTATGAACGCGTCTGAGTTGTTGTTGTGCTTCAAGTCCTCCCAAGCACCGCGACAGTGACCCGTCTGGGTTCCTATGGTATAACATTCCGTGGAAGATAAAGAAATGTTTTAACTCTTTAATGCCGAGTTTCCGCTCAGTAGTGTAGTTACCTAGATCCTCGACGATGGGTGTCCGCCAATCGTTGTCTGGTATGATCTCGTCCTCCGCTAGCCAGGTTGAGGGGACGGTCTGTCTCTTCACTGTTACGGTCTTCTCTTTCCCATCGAATTAAAGTTTGGACGCCAAGGTCGCCAAGCAGTCAACATGTCTATTGTTGGTGCGTCCAGTGTGTATTATGGTGGCGTCATCAAAGTGGTTCAGTAGCCTTTGTGCCTCAGCCATGTGAGGAACGAGAGTGATTTCTTTGAGAGAGTATACTCCGTTCATCTGGTTCACCAATAGTTTCGAATCGCCTGGTGTGTTACGCCTGCTTGCTTAGCTAGTGATAGTCCCAGGAGGAAGGCTTCGTACTCCGCCGAGTTGTTGGTGCATTTGAAATCCAGTTTGAATGAATGGGAGAACACTTCGCCTACCGGGGATACTAGGACGACGCCGGCTCCCCCTGTGTTGTCGCTTGGGGTAGCAGATCCATCAAAGTACATAAGCCATGTGTCTTCTTTCACCAGTGTTATCTCGGGGAATTCTCCTGGTACTTATTCGTGTAGAGCCGTAGAGTCTTCTCCCGGGAATGCAGCAAGAAGGTCTGCTACTGCATGTCCCTTGACGGCTTTCGGGGATACGCAAGCTATATCGAACTCAGACATCTGTAATAACCACTTTGCTGGTCTCCCGAGCAGGTCAGGTTTCGAGAGAAGAAATTTGATGGGATCCGCCTTCGTGATAAGGACTACTCGGTTGGAAATGAGGTAGTATCGAAGCTTTTCTACCGCAAAAACCAGGGACAAGCATGCTTTTTCGGCTTTGGGGTATCGAAATTCCGCATCCTTCAGAGTACGACTGATGTAGTAGATTGGACACTCAACTCCTCCTTCGTCTTCTTGTGCTAGCAGCGTTCCTTTCGTGACGTCGCTCGAGGCAGTGTAGAGGAGTAGTGGTCGTTCTCGTACAAGAGACTTCATGACTGTCTGTGACAAGATTAATTGTTCAAATCTTGCGGAATGCTTCTTGTTGGACGGATGTCCATACAAAACTAGCATCTTTCTTCAGCAGTGGGGTGAACAAGGCTACAAATTGAGCAAGCCCTAGGATGAAGCGTCGGATGTAGGATACCTTACCCATGAAGCTCTTCAGTTCCCTCACCGTCCTAGGTGGCGTCATGGTGGTAATAGCTTGGGTCTTGGATGGTTCGACCTTGATTCCCTCTTTAGTTACTTGGAATCCGAGAAACTTCCCCGAAGAAACACCGAAGGCGCATTTCAAAGGGTTCATCTTCAGACTCAGTTTGTATCCCCGACATCATTCGAATACTCGTCGTAAAACCTCCAGGTGAGACGTCCTGGTCTTAGAATTCACAACTATATCATCCACGTAATCCTCGACCTGCTTGTGCATCATGTCGTGGAAGATGGTTGTCATTGCTCGCTGGTAAGTAGCTCCCGCGTTCTTCAGACCGAAGGGCATAACCGTGTAGTAGAAATTCCCGAGAGGTGTCAGGAATGCTGTTCTCGAGGCGTCGTGCTCATACATCTTTATTTGATTATACCCGCTGTATCCATCCATGAAAGAGAACATGGCATGTCCACTGATAGCGTCCACAAGCATGTCGATGTTCGGGAGCGGGAAATCATCCTTTGGGCAACACTTTTTCAGGTCCCTGAAGTCTACGCAGCAACGTATTTGACCGTTCTTCTTCTTGACGGGTACTACGTTGGCCAGCCAGGTAGTGTGTTGGATCGTTTTGATGAACCCTGCCGCCAACAGTTTTTGTATTTCGGCTTTTATTTTTTCCTCTACGTCGTGTCTGAAATTCCTTGGTTGCTTTTTGACTGGTCTAGAACCCGGGGTGATAGATAAGTGACGTGTTACCAGTTTTTCGTCGAGTCCTGGCATTTCCTCGTACGTCCAAGCGAACGTGTCTTGGTATTCCTTCAGCAAGTTTATGAATTCAGTGCGCTCCTCAGGTGACAAGGTTGAGATGATGAAGATCGGTCGAGGTGATTCCTCTGTTCCAATGTTGATTGTTTCAAGTGCACCGGAGGTGGAGTCCGTCCCATCTTGCAATTGTGGAGGTACCTCTTGGACTTCGTCATCGATCTGTTGTTCATTATAGTTACATTCTCTGTAGCGGGGAGAGCTATGACTAGTTTACCCTGCTAATTGTTAACATTGACGTCGGAGGTAAACCATTATTCCTTTAGTGTCCCGGGTTGTCACAAAATTTCCCGCTCTTTTGTACGTTGCTGCTTACCTCCTTCTTCCCCCCGTTTCACATCCTTATCTGACTGTTGTTGCAGATCGTGTCTCTCCAGGGACGTCCAATTCGGGAGTGACGTGCTGTAGATCTTGTTCCGGCACTGGGATGCCTCGTCTTTTGGATCTATAAAATCGACGTCGTATATTGATGAGTATGGAGAGAGAGATGCAGTCACACGAACAATACCTTTGTTCAGAACCGCTTTCAAGCACTAATGGTAAATGGAAGTGACGACTTTATTCTCGTGTAACCATGGCTTTCTCAGTATCATGTGGTATTCAGGTTCCTTTTCGATCACATGGAATTTAGCCTTCGTGTGGATGGGTCCTACCTTCAATTCCAAGTGGACGTGTCCATAGGTACTTGTTTTGTTCCCCCCGAAGTCTTTCATCATGATTGGATGGTAGACTACTTGTTGTTAAGGGATCTTTGCGATTTTAAGAGTTTTGAGAGAAATCACGTTGGCTGCTGCTCCGGTGTCGACCAACGCCTTTTTGAACTCCGTACCCTTGATGTGAGTCATTAAGTAGAGGGCACGGTTGTGTCCCTCTTCAGCCATCATATCTTTGTCGGTGAAGGTGATGTCTTGCGTCTGCGGATCATCTGCCATGGAAATCTCGGAGATCATGGGTATGGTTGGAGTTATGTTTGCTTCAAAAACAATGCGGTTAAGAGCATCAAATGTATCTACACGTTGTCCCTTTGAGAAATGAAGGAGTTCTCATAGCTTTTCAATGAGAAGGGTAGCTTTCTCCTTTACTGGTTTGTCGTAATCAGTGAAGCTCTCGATGGAAGTCGGCATAGTGAGATGAACTTCTTGCGACATCATCCCTAAAGTAACTGTCTCTTCAAGGAAAACCTTCTGGGACCGAGAGATTCATCTCTCACTGTGGTCGCCAAATGTTTTGCCTGAAAAACAATGCAGCGTCTCTGGGTACTTTCGTAGTGCTCGAGATCAAAATCGAACAAGACAAGCCTAAACCAAGTCAATGGACGTTCAAGTCTTGCTTCGGTCACATAGAGGATAGAGGTTGATCTAGGGAGGGAAACAATGATAGAAACTTGAGATCAGGTTGAGGATGCGTTTCTGGGTGTGAGAGTTCAAGATCTCCGCCGTGAGGGTGACTGGAAATCTCCAAGGCTAGAAGTGTATTGAGTTACTCAAGTATTTTCTCTGAGGTTCTGGTGTACTCAAGTATTCTGAATGTTCTGGAAAGATATTATGCCTTGGAAGATAGAGGGAGCCTCTATTTATAGTGTTGAACTCACCCTGATCTCTCGACAGAGAAGGTGAAAGTCGTGGAAGAGTGGAGGAGTAGAGGACATGAGTTGTGCTCTGTAAATGTTAGAGTCGTGTAGAACATGTCCACTCAACACCACCTTCTCGTAACTTTCCATCATCTCTATCAGTTTCTTTCTAACTGCCGTAGACCGCCAGACCAATACCCTAAAGTTATCCCCCCATGTGATGTTTCGATATCTCGTGTAGTATGCAGATATTGCATGGTTGTGTTGAGTTTAAACAGCGTTGCATGGCCATGGCTCTATGGCCAATGTGATTGTGGCACTAGAAGCACGTGTGGTGGCTGTATAACAACAGCCTTGGCCATTGGCCAAGGCCAGGAACTCATGGCGCCATGGCATGGTAGCTACGACCTTGGCCACGGGCCAAGGTCAGATCTCGTAGCGCCATGCATTATGGCGCCACTACGTTGGCGCTACGACCTTGGCCACTGGCCAATGCCAACTGTTGTAGCGCCATAGCTTATGGCGCCATGACCTAGGAGGCCACGGCCTTAGTGGCCAAGGCCAACTGTTGTGGCGCCATAGCTTATGGCACCGTGGTCTGGGGGCTACGGCCTTGGCCACTGGCCAAAGCCAATTTCCTCGTGGCGCCATGAGTACGGCACCACGGCTTCGAGGCTGGGGCCTTGGTGCTTGACCAAGGCCAATCCTTTCGTGGTGTATTCAGGCTATGCCACTTTGGCTATGGCGTACTTGTGCACTTGTGCTGTGGCGTATTTTAGGTTATGGCGCACTTATCCATGGTATATTAGACCATTATGTGTTTAGATTGTGGCTTGCCTAAGTGTGTTTAGGCTATTGTATGCTTCTTAGAGAGCTCTAGACAGGCCTAGAGCCGCGATGCTTCTGAGGTTTTCATTGAGACTCGGATGTTGAGTCGTATTTTAAGATGGAATCCATGAGGATGCGTCTCTGTTAACTCCCTACCGCATACCAGTGAGCAATTTAGTTTTGATGTCGACATGAAGTAAATTGATGGGTTTATGAGTTGGTGGGGTTATTAGCACTGCACTATGATATCATTCTCTCCACCGGGAGTTATAAGAGAGAACTCATAGAGAATATATTCAGCTTGCATAACAGGTTGTATTCTGAGCTATGGAGATGTGCCCGAGTAGGCTATCGCCTTTTGGCAAGGCATAACTGAAGAGTAGTTTTACATCTTTGTCTCTCTTCCTTTTTTCACCATCTACAGTGTCCTTTAGTTTCGAAAATCTCCTTAAGGTATTATTACTTCCAAATGTCGTCATCAGCTTTAATAATGTCGACATCACTTCCTAAGCTTTGCTGGACGGGCCAGAACGATCCTAGGTGGAAGTGGGATTGGTCCAACGTGGTTTAACGTTCCACATAAACGTATCCTTACAGACGTGGACAAGCCTTGTGTGTTAAGCTTAAGTGAACATGTAGGTTTAAGATACATTCCGAATCACGCAAAAAGATATACCATGGATATATACAGTGCATGATTCAAACAAGTAATAACAAAATGTTGAATCTCCTGAATTCTTGATTCCAATGTAGATGATCACGTTAATGATATCCAAGAATTCAAATCAAAACATCAAATGAATATTTGATCAAGTAGTAAAATCATACGAAGATCTAATCACGTACAATATTGATCAGAAATTATGTGTCTACTAACTAGAGCGACTAACCATGTTTCTGATGATGACTCAAACAACTTAGTTGTACATTGAAGATGAACTAATTCAAACTTCAAACTGAGAATATCAAACTCATTAATTCGTTGAAGCACAAATCAAAATGATAGAGTTTGAACTTCGAAAATACGCATTCTGAGATAGCCATTTTAAGGTTTCGAAACCTACATACTGTTTGGCAGAAACCAAATTAGAGTTTCGAAATCTAAAATTCATTATATGACCAGAACCAATTTAACGTTCCCAAATCAAGTTTCCATATAGCGAAACCAAAGTGAGGTTTCAAAATCTAGAATCTGTTTAACAAAACCTTGGTTAAGGTTTCAAAACAAGAAACCCATATTTGAGTTTTATCACATATATTTGGTGTCGAACTTGAGAGTCCGTGTGGTCAAGCACCGTTTCAGCATCACACCTTTTTAGCCTTGACGCACAAGTTATATTTCTTGGTTCACATAAACCTTTAGGAAACCCCAGGGTCTTTTCGACCTTTTAGAACTCACATGGTCAAGATTCATTGATCTTGATTCTCAAGTCACTGTTAGCCAGTAAACATAGTTTCAAACTCATGTTGTCTCATTGGTCACAATATTTAGTTTTACCAAAACCTACATTGAGGTTTCGAACATTGAAAATCCATAAGATGAGATAACAAGAATATTTCGGAATCCAAAAGTTTAATATGGCATACGAGATGTTCATATACAGAATCAAATAAATGATTCAGAACTTCAGTATTCAGGGCCAAACCAAGACGTGGCATTCGATGCTCAGAACAATAGTATATCGAGTCTACACAACATAAGTGTGAGTCATGATCTCACTTACATTTAGCTCATACAAGTATTTGTTAATCAATCCGACAGAGTCAGACTAGGTAAGTAGAGACACAATACTGTGATGGATTAAATCTCGTAGTACTACTGAGACAACATCACACTGCTATATCTAACTCGAAGGTTTTAGGAAAAACCTTATATTACTTAGAGACTGAGAAGAAAGGAAAGCTCTAAGCAATATTGGAACGTCATAACTTCAACACAAATATCGCAAGCGATAAAGTGTAGTTATCTTAATACACAATGATCACAAGTGATCAAGTCATAACGTAAAGCTCAAGAAGAGAGTTATGTTTTTGTCTTATGTAGCACAAGTGTAAAAGATAATCGAATCGCGTTATTTAGATTCACTAACCTCTTGCATCATATCGTACTTTCTACAGCTATATGCTTGATTCCAACTGAGACGACAAGGTTGCTCTTTCGGGAGTTTAGGTTTTGAAACCATGATCGATATCTCGAGGTGTTTATTGCCTAAGTAAACTTAGCAAGGATATCATCTAGCGATTTGACTTGCCGCTATTTGGTTGTTGTCCACTAAGGTTGTAATCGTCCGATTGGAGGTCGGGTAGCGATAGTCCTCGCGACGGGCTGTGAGGCAACTCTTGCGTAAGACCGTAACGGGCGTCTGTGTACGTAGAGGAGTACATGTGCGTGGCCACCTTGCTGTGGTTGGCGTAGGAATACTGAGGGGAAATCTTTGTGACTAATAGTCATATTAGGTCATATTGTCTGCACCAGCTAGTCCAAAGTCAGAGAGTAGGTGTGTTGGCGGCTTAATTCTTAAGAGTATTCAAAACTGGACTAGGTCCCAGGGTTTTTCTACGAGTTTGTAGTTTCCTCGTTAACAAAATCTTGTGTGTACTTTACTTTACTTCCGCATTATATTTGAGTCATCATTTATAATTAAAATATCGTACTTGGTTGATTGACATAGCCTTTCGGATTCTTGTATTGACTCCCTTGTGTGAATCAATTAGATTGAAGGAGATCTTGTTCTTGAGTTCTTGATTACAGGAACCGGTCAAGGTTTGACTTATAGGTGGATTAAAATAAATGATTGGTGGTGTACTCGGTACCCTCATCTTTTCAGTTTGCCTATCGGTAGTTTGTTTCTCGGTTCTCAGTACGCTCATCTTGACGCTCTAGTTCGGGATATGTCGGTGCCTGTGTTAAGAGGGTTAACACCTACTTAAATACCCCGTTCCTCCAGGTAGTCTTGTGGGAGCACTACGAAGCTCATAGACCTACAAACGCTCCTCGTTTGGGTAAGAAACTGAATGAGAGTCCTCGAATCTTGCAGTGGATCACCAAATTGCCTACTGCTTCTCCAAAATCGGGAGATTTGCTGGATGTCGAGCGGAACATTAATTTCCGTCCGTGGTACACTAATTTTTCTTATAAGATTGTTCAGCCTGTAACCTTTACGGAGGCGCTTGGTGTTGAGATACGATCAGGGCCTCGAAAGTCGAGTGGCCTTACTGTCGGGCAGGCTATCTTCATTAACAGTGGTACTCCTGGTTATATCCTTGGATACTTTCGTGGGGAACAGGTGGCGATGCCTTACAATATTGACAAAGTGGCAAGAGTGATGGGTTTCGATCAAGATGTCCCCGCGAGGTTGCTCCCTATGCCTTCTGCAGCGGCATTGCGAGTCTCACTTGATGTTTCACTTCATCCCAATCGTCGTCTCCCTTTCGTTTATGCTCATAGACCGACGAGGGTGAATCCTGAGTATCATGAGTTTTGGAATGACACTCTTGAATTCCTTCGTGGTCAGGGCGCTGGCCGGGATGCTTCCATTGTCTCCCCTCAGGTATGATAGCTTGATTGTAACCCGTTCTTGGTTGTTATATGTTCAACTCTTTACTTTTGTCGTTCTTCCATAGGTGAGCCTTGCCCCGAGTCCCCAGTTGGATGACGTAACTCCAGTTCGAGGTACCAGTAGGGAAAGACCTAGGATGAGGCTTCCTAAAGGGTACGTTCGTCAGACTGTGGTAGATGAGCTGACGACATCAATACGAGTGTAATGAGTTTTTTCTTTTCTTTACCACTGTAGAGGTTGTTTCATTTCCACAGTAATGTCAACGGGGGTATCATTCTTATGTTCTCTTCTCGTAGACGAATCATCCAGGAGACAACGAACCCGTGGAGTCCTCAAATGTTGATGTCGGGGATCAGGAGGTACTTGAGAGGACTGATAATTCTTTACCCCTCGTGAGGCTTCGAGTCCCAGCACGGTGAGTGGCCTGCGTCCCTTCTTGTTGTTTTCGCTAAGTAATAAAATTCTAGGAGCATTCTGTCGTACTTATGACAGTCTCTTCCTTGTGCGCCCCCCTATATTCTTCACGGGTTATCGGCAGCGCCTCCACGCGGTTACTAACTCCCCCTTTCTCCCCTATTTTCTTTTCAGTTCATGGAGGGAGTCGACGGGTTCATGCGCAATGAATGATGATGACCAAAGACGCTGATGATCTTCGTGCGGTTCCTTCCACTAACGTCACTATGGATATGCCTGTGGATGACAATGCAGATGACGAAGTCGTGGATGATGGCGATACTGAGGAGATTGAGGACTCCGGCTCCGAGAACACTATTGATGCCGAGATGGGGGTTGCTGAGGCTAGGATGAATGCCCTTTACCCGAATCGGGGTGTTGCGTTTCCCCTCCTGAGCAGAGTCAGAGCTAACCAGGTAGCCGTAGGTGGTTTCGTTATACCGCAAGCATATCAAGACATGTATACGCGTATCTGGAAGGAGTTCGGGCACATTGCCAGAGAAGGTGCGAATCGTGCTTTGGCAGAAGGCTTCATTGGAGTTCTGTTGGAGCGGGTTGCTGAGATGCGTGAGTAATCCATGTGTGTGGTTGAGCCAGAGATGTTGCGGGATTGGGAGGATGTTATAGCTGCTGCTGAGTCTGAATCTTTTAATGTGGCTTGGCTCCGGGAGCGGCTTGAACGGCGGAAATGTTCCAAGGCTCAGGCTGTTACAGATGACGTTCTCGCCGTGAATGAAAAGGAGGTTGCCGAATTGGAAGCTAGGTTCAAAGAGGAGCGGGACTCGCTTTTCAATATGAGAGATGCCCGTGAAAAAGCTGGGGCTATCGTGTTTTCTGGTCTTTTCTGAGTATTTTAGTTTTGTTTCTGGACTCATGGTTTAGGAAAGGTTTTTTTTTTATTATTTACTTGAATGACAATGAGAGAGCGAGTTTCATGCTCGGATTACATATAACAGATATATATATATATATATATTATTGAGAATTAACCAAGGTATGCTTTAACCCATCCCTTCTTTATTGTTGTCGTATCCTCATATCCATCCCTGACAGAAACTAGCTTGTAATACCCGTTCAGTGTAGAGCTTGCGACTATGTAGGGTCCCTTGGGTCGTTCTCCCCTTCGGCGAGCTATCTTCATTACCATTCCCCTATTTTGAAGTCCATATTGTTAGTTAACGGGGCTTTAGGTTTGCGGAACTTCCTGCGTAGGAGTGATCCCCGCGAGCGGTGTAGGCTTCTCGTTGGTGCCTCCGTCTCCCATGCTCAATTCATTGAATAGTATGCTAAGGGTATCGTGACTAGAGGAAAGGGTTATCCATTTTCTAAAATATTGAACAGGGTGTGTGGTCCACTCGTACCTTGTGATAAGAGCTATGTCAACCCTTCGAGAGAGTGTAATCCCTGTTGATTCCCCTTCGAAGTCTGTCGAGGCCCCCAACACTCCATGTAGAGATATTGTTGCTATTTGGGGGTCTTCAGGTTGAGTCGAGGCTTCTGGCGGGGTTGTAGTCCCATTGAGCAGGCTTTGGTTGTTGTTGAACCAAGGATGGCCTAGAATCATGTCGTACTCCAAACTTTGTATGACAACGTAGAGTTCGGCCTCCGTCTGTACTTCGTTCACCTTCACCCATAGAGTTACTCGTCTATAGGTCACCACTGACCTTCCTTCTGGATCCTCCAACATCGTCGAAGAATGAGTGACATCGTGTAATGAGATACCTGCAGCCTCTAGTGTCATGGCGGAGATGATATTGATTTTCGTTCATAGGTCCAGCAACGTGTTGGGAAATTCGGTGACACACAGTGGTGAGAAGTCCCCAACCCTGTCTGGCGAACAGTCCCTGTCATATTTCACCGAAGGTTTGTTTTGGGTTGGCGGGTGTTGATCCTTTCTCTCTTCTAGCGGCAGTCGCCTCCCTGACACCACGTAGTTAAGTGTCGTAAACATATCTTTGTGTTGAGGCTTCGAGAGGCAAAGAACTTCACATAATTGGTACATTAGACTTTCCACTCTCTGATTCACGGACTCTTTGTGGACAGTGAAAGTTTGGATGCGCGGAGGCCCTTGATGTAGTTCGTGGGAGCACGCCTTATCTTTGAAGATTCGGTCCCTGAGGATACGCCTGAAGCTGTAACACTGGCATGTGGCATGACCGATTCTGTAACACCCGCAATCCTGACACAGACCCACACCCGAGTCCATGGCAGTATACGGCATGTTAACCCCCTAAGCCAGAGCCCAAATACAACCATTCAAGCTCAAGCTTAGGCTACTATACGCCACA
This sequence comes from Papaver nudicaule, assembly GCA_023529015.1. NCBI lineage: Eukaryota > Viridiplantae > Streptophyta > Magnoliopsida > Ranunculales > Papaveraceae > Papaver > Papaver nudicaule. The sequence goes on from JAJJMA010330788.1 coordinate 14,747, forward strand.
CCCACTAGACTGGGAAGTATGCCCCAATACACATAGTCATATCAACAACGGAATCACATTACATAAACACCGTTCGTAGAGGTCTAGGGGTGATGCTTCATGGTTCATACATGTTACTACTACATCAGAGTATTATGATGGGTACCTCACATCAGTCGAGGTGAACTGATACCTGAGATACTCATACATGGCTTCAAGGTATACATAGTATCAAGGTACACCTCTATAAGGTCTAATGACTATTTGGTTCTGTTGGATAATGTAATGTTAGAATTGCTTGCAATTAGATTGCAAGTGAAGTGGAATCTGATTGCATCTAACAAACAGATGTGCTTACTACACAGCTTGAAGTATGATCTGTTACATCAGTACATGACAATGATAACTACTCTGTGATGGTTAGAGTATCATCATTACTTACATACAAGGTCCTTCTCCTGCCCTATGGTTGGGGTCATAGCATGGTCTTAACAGGATCATTGAGTACTGACATATGTATGGGTTCCTCAATGTACAAATAAGAGTGAATCAGGGTAGGGTGA
>JAJJMA010330790.1:0-10658 GCA_023529015.1 Papaver nudicaule
GAAAATGAAGTTAAAACTCTCCAGGAATACAAAGGGAAATTTGAGGTTGAATCCTCCAAATCTGCTAAACTTCAACAAATGAATGATCACAAGCAAACTGAGTTGAATCTTGCTAGGAAGACTGCACTAGACAAAGAGGAACAATATGCTACTGTTATAAGTGCGACTGGGTTTATCGCCATCCAAATGTTCTTGGCTAAATTTTGTCCTAAGCACAAGATAAAGATTCCGAAAGCGTATGGCCCTGACCGCCTTCCTCCTGGTATGGATGGTGTTTCTTCTGCCGCTGACGAAACTGTTCTAGTTAACAGCGGGACAGAGTCAGAAGAAGAGGACGAAGATGAAGAGGGCGAAAGAAATGAAGATGAAAATGAAGGAAGTGAGAAAGAGGGTGATGAAGATGTTGAGGACACTGCCGCCGGAGATGATGGACGTCCAAATCCTAATGGCGAAAATTCCCTTCATGATGCTGGTGAAGATGCTAATGCCGCTGATGACCAAACTGCCCCTGAAAATCAAAGCCGAAGCGCCGACCAATCTATCAAAGGGAAAAGCGTAATTACCGCTGAGGGAGTAGAAGAAGAAGATGACACTTTTTTGTTAAGGATCTGAACATGGCTGTTGACAATTCCTTGAAGCCTTCAGAACTGCATGTACTAAAAGATGGTTCATCTTCTAGCCATCAAGTGTAATCTGACTAACTATTTTACTTTAGTTTTCTTGCTTTAGTTTATCATGAGATATGTTTATATCTCCCACCCTTTTGTTATCACACTTCAATGGATATATGTGAAGTATTTAAATCTTTCTTTTCTCTTATTTCCGCCGGTATAATCGAATCCATTTTAGTTTCAATGATGAGCTGACAGCATTTTTTCTTAGCCACATCGTACCCTTTCGCTATACATTGTTATTTGTGCCCGTCGGCGATCTATTATAAGTGGTTGGTTAACCAGGAGCCGTCCCTACAGGGAGTTCTCCGGGAGTTTTATACTTTTCTGCCATCACTTACAGATCAACAAGTAACGCGCCAGGAGTTATAGCACCAGTTAGCCAGATTTACTATTATTCAAAGCTATGCATCGAAATCTAAAATGTTTCGTTATGTCCCGGCGTATGATTTTCATGGCAATCTTGCCTCAGCATATGGCTATTGAGCCTTGTAAATTTTCTTGGCAATTTTGCCTCAGCATATGGCTATTGAGCCTTGTAATTTTTATTGGCAATTTTGCCACAGCGTGTGGCTATTGAGCCTTGTAAATTTTATTGGCAATTCTGCCTCAGCGTATGGCTATTGAGCCTTGTAAATTTTATTGGCAATTCTGCCTCAGCGTACTTGTCGCCGTATGCAAATAATTAAAATGACACAATAGTTTGTTAACGGGGTTCAGCGCATAAAGCAAACCTACATCCCCGGATCTTATTTGCTGCAAATTACAAAAGCTAATAAGACTTCTTGGGTATTATGCCCGCCCAAGACTTCGGGTTTTACATGCTGCCTTATGGATAAAATCTTTTAATAAACTTGGCATTCCATGGATGCTCAAGTTCTTTACCATGCTCATCGACTAACACATAAGCTCCACTACCCGCTACACGCTTGATAACATAAGGGCCTTCCCAAGTAGGTTCCAGCTTCTTACATCCTTTCTTCTTCTGATACGGCGGTACCTCCCTTAATACAAGGTCACCAGGCTGATAGTCTCTTGGCACTACACGCTTATTATACTCCCTGGCTAGACGGCGATGATAATTTTCCATATGAGTCAAAGCAATGAGCCGCTGTTCTTCCAAGTCGTCTAGTTTCGCCAAGATTAAGTCTGTATTGAGATTCTTCTCCCAAGCTTCATGTTTTGTCGTTGGCAATATAACTTCTGATGGGAGTACCGCTTCTGCACCAAATGTGAGTAAAAAGGAGATGCTCCAGTTGCCTCTCGGATTGTAGTTCTGTAAGACCATAAGACATTATGAAGATGCTCACACCATGCCTTCTTATGTCCCTCGACTCTCTTTTTTAACCCCATTCCTATTGTTTTGTTTGTGGCCTCCGCCTGCCCGTTGCTTTGAGGATAAATAGGAGTGGATTTTCCTAGTTTGACGCCGTATGTAGCCAGCAGGTTTTCAATATTCTCGCCGACCAACTCTTTCCCATCATCAGTGCAAATTTCCGCCGGAACACCAAAACGACAGAATATATTTTCCCATATGAATGTGAATACTTCTTTTCCTGTTCTTTGTCTAATTGCCTTGGCTTCACACCATTTTGTAAAATAATCTGTTGCCACAATGATATACTTTCGTTGTCCCGATCCTGGTGTTAGCGGCCCTATGATGTCAATCCCCCACTTGGCAAAGGGCCAAGACTTAATACTGAATTTAGTGAGACTGCTGGCGCCTTTATTTTATTTGCACATAGCTGACAATTCCTACACCGCTTAGCATATTCTGCAGAATCACCATTCATCCAAGGCCAGTAGTAGCCTTGCATTTTTACCTTTAAAGCCAATGCCCGCTGCCCGCTATGATTTCCACAATCTCCTTCATGAATTTCTTTCAACAGCTTCTTTCCTTCCTCCCTTGATACACATCGTAACAACGGCCCAACAAATGATCTTCTGTATAATACGCCCTCTCTCAACTCATAATTTCTTGACCTGCTTATGATCCTATGCGCTAGCAATTTGTTTCCAGGAGTGGTGCGATGCTCTAAGTAATATCTGATAGGAGTTCTCCAGTCTGTTTCCGCTGATTCTTCAATGTCTACCGCCAAAACTTCCTGTTGCTTTCTTTCTTCTATTGACGACATCTTTAATCTTTCAATTGCTATTGCCGGTATTTCTGGATCCGCCATCATAGAAGAGATAAATGTCAGCGCATCAGCATGTCTGTTGTCATTTCTGCATATGTGTCTAAATTCGATGCCAGTAATCTTGTTAGCGTATTCTCTTGCCAATTGTAAGTACTGTTTTAGTGAGCTATCATGAGCTTCATATCTGCCTAGGATCTGTCGAATGACCAATTGGGAATCACTAGTAAAACGGATGTTGCTGATGTCCATCTCGATTATGAGCCTCATAGCGTGTATTACCGCTTCGTATTCTGCTTCATTGTTTGTGGCTGGGAACTCTAATCTAAATGAGTGGACTATCCTTGAACCCTTTGGCGAGATAAAGACTATGCCAATTCCTTTGCCTTCTTTATTAGCTGAGCCATCAACGTATACCTCCCACTGATTTGGATCTCTTTTCAGTAAGTCTGGAACTCCTTCATCTGGATCTTCCTTCTCCATGAATGGGATGTCTTCAGTTTTTTGTTCTTCTTCTTCAATTAGAAAGTCTGCCAGAAAGTCAGCGATAACCTGAGACCTTTGAGCTGTTCTAATTTCATACTTGACGCCGAACTGATCTATTTGGGCATTCCATTTTGCAATACGCCCTGATCTTTGAGAACTATGAAGAATGGCTTCAATGGGAGTTTTGGTGAGTACCGTTATGGGATGAGCATGAAAATAAGGGCGAAGTCTGCTAGTGGCGAAAACCAGAGCTAGTATTAATTGCTCTATCTTAGTATAATTTTTCTCAGCGGGTTGCAGAGTTCGACTAATATAATAGATTGGTGTCTCTCCTCCTTTCGTCCGCACCAGAACTGCACTAACTGCTGAAGATGTGGCCGCCAAGTAAACTCTCAACTCTTCTCCATGTTCCGGCGGCTGAATAGTTGGTAAAGCGGCTAAGTATTTCTTTATTCCCTGAAAAGCAATTTCATGATCATTCGTCCAATTGAACTTCTCTCCTTTCTTCAGCATTTGGAAAAATAATTTGCACTTGTCAGAGAACCGAGATATAAATCTGTTAAGAGACGCTAATATGCCATTTAAGCGCATAACATCTTTCAGGGTTACCGGCGAGGGCATTTCCAAAATGGCTTTGACTTTGGCTTGATCTGCCTCCACTCCCTTTTTTGTGACGACGTAACCCAAAAACTTTCCAGAGGTGACGCCAAATACGCACTTTGTTGGGTTGATCTTCAACTTGGTTACTAGCATATGATCGAAGATTTCTTTCAAATTTTGTACGTGATCCTTCTTTTTCTTACTCTTGACCAACATATCATCAATGTATACCTCCATAGTTTTACCTATCCATTTCTCGAACATATCATGGGCCATCTTTTGATATGTAGCGCCAGCATTCTTGAGACCAAACAGCATTCTTGTGTAGCAAAATAAACCTTTAGTAGAGAAGAAAGCTGTGTGCCGCTGATCTTCTTCTGCCAGCGGTATCTGATTATATCCAGAATAGCCGTCCATAAAAGATAGTAATTCATGCCCAGAAGTGGCATCGACGGTCTGATCTATGCTTGGTAATGGAAAGCTATTCTTGGGACACGCCCTATTCAAGTCGCTGAAGTCAATACAAATTCTTACCCCTTTATTCTTCTTAGAAACCACCACCATATTAGCTATCCACTCCGGATATTGAACTGGCCTAATGATTCCTGACGCCCTCATCTTGTCAATCTCTGCTTCTACCGCTTCCTTATATACTGGTGCCAACTTCCTTGGACGCTGTTTGAATGGTCTAATTTTTGGATCTATATCCAACCTATGGCATGCAGTTTTTGGATCAATACCAGGCATCTCATTCATGCCCCAAGCAAAAACATCCACATATTCCTTTAGTAAAGTTTCTAACTGCCGAGATTCTTCTTCATTCAATAAGGTACCAATTTTTACTATCTTAGGAGTATCTTCCTCGCCTATGTTGATTTCCCTTGTAGGTTCTACCGCTGTGAAATGCAATTCTGGTTCTCCCATAGGCGAAGGTTCCTTTAGTTGCTATAAGGGTGCCGCTGAAGGACTTGCTGTGGAGTCCCCCTCCTTTACAGAAAGAATATATTTGTTAGGGTCAGCAACTAATGAGTTTATTTCTTTAGTCTTGGTTGCTTCTTTGGTCTGCTTCTTTTTCTCATTCAGCCTGGCCTTTCGAGTTTCACGCATCTTGACGTCTACCTCATTACATGCTTTTGCCGTAGAAGAATCACCAATGTATTCTGCTACCCCTTCTGGAGTTGGAAATCGCAACCGCTGATGATAGGTCGAAGGTACTCCCTTGATGCTGTGTAACCATGGTCTGCCAAGGATTGCTGCATATGGGGAGTCTACATCCACAACACAAAAAGTAGTATCCATGATCAGGGTCTTGCATGTGACAACCTTCATCTTCACCTCTCCCTTAGGCTTGGACGCTATCCCATTAAATCCATAGATACTGTATGAGGAAGGAATTAATGACTCTACCGGTTCTTCTTTAGAATCCATGGCCTGGTATGCTGAATTGAAGAGAATATCAACAGAACTTCCTGGATCCACCAACACCCTTGGAACTTTGAATTTTCCTATTTGGATAGTTAGAACCAATGGATTCAAATGATTTCTTGCCTCAGGTGATAATTCTACCGCCGAAAAACTGACTGGCTTCTTCATCCATTCTAATAGTGGATTGTTCTTGACGGCGACACTGAAAATCTCTTTACCATCTCTATCCCTCTTATGACATTACATTATTATGGAATTCATCTCTACTGATTGTTGAATGCACAATAGAGAAACAATTCAACTCTTTGAGATCACGCTGTACTTCGACTTCAAAAACTTCAGGCTTTGGCTGTACAACCTGGACTGGCTGAACCTCCATTGGTGGCGCTGGAGGTAACTCCAAAAAATCTTGGAATCTTCCCATACGGATGAATCTATGCACTTCTCTCTGGACTCCAGTGCAGTTTTCAGTTGAATTACCATGGAATTGGTGGTATTGGCAATATTGGCTGGTATTAGAAATAGGGTTCATGGGATTTCCTCTATTAAAGGGATATCGGATTTCATTCCTTGATGCTGAACTCTCTATCTGTCCCCATGCATCAGTATATGTGACACGCAATTTTGGTAGTGTGGCGTCCTGGAATTCTGGGTACCCTGGTTTTCTCTCGCCGAACCTTTGATTGTCATTATTGAATCTTCTATCACCATTGCCTTGTCGTCGGTTGTCATATCCTCCTCTGCTGTCGCCGTAATTCCTTTCCGCTTAGTCGCCATTTGGTATCCTGTATAGAAAACAACAAAAGCACTTCCTGACAGTATTAAGCTAGCTTGACTGTTAGCAAATGCCAAATTCGTTAGTGGAGGTGGTTGAGCAGTTTCTGATAAAGTAGGAAGCAGACAAAATAGCTCAGAACTATAGCAGCAATGTTTGCAGAGTATGACCTAATCTTGTCGGCAGTTGAAAGAAAACCTTAAATTTTGAAAACTCATGGAAACCCTAAAAAACACCAAAGTTTGACAACCATATTCATATCATAGATCAAAATCTGTACGGCACTTAGATTTCGCTAATGACTTTTCACAAAACTTTAATCCAAAATCTCACTATGACATGTAAAATAGGAAACACCAACATTAAGCCTAACTACCGAAATGCTATCTGCCAAGAATCATATTCAACATGGAAATCTATCATCATCCTAGACTCATAATGACATATATGAACTTATCAAAGAAAGAAAAGTTTTATAACAACTAAACATAACATCCTTATTACATGTTCAAGCATAACGGAGAAAGAAAAAGCTGAGATTCTAGTTTTTGAACCAACATCTTTATGGATGAAAAACAACAATCTCCTTGTTTATAAGTTAAGAAGGAGAACTCATGGTATGTCCTTATGAATGAGAAGAACCACATCTAAACACAACTATTAACACACTAATGACGCCCAACACCTCTTAACAGAAAGGTTTTTCAATGGTTTTATAAAAGCTGACAACAGCAATACGTTCAAAGACTTCTATAAAAGGAAGATTTTAACAAGTTTACCAGCATATTTATGGTTAAGAACCACCAGCAGCATATGTGCTGTTAAGACACCCTTAATCTTATTAAAGGCATTCAGTACTTCCTAACACAGGAGCCTTTTAAGGTTCAGCCTCCTTAAACAACAGTAAACATACTCATAACTCCTATAAAGGGAAAGTTTGAACAACCATTAAACACAGCAGCATAACCAATACTTAAAAACCTCATTACCACACAGAATAACTTAAGTTTCATTAAAACAAGAAGAAATTTTTTGAAAAACACAGGTTCAGACCTCTTCTAGCGCCAAAATGTAGTTGGTAAAATCCCCAAAGTAGAGATTTTACCAATACACCCAAACATGATGATGATACACACAACATAATCAACATACTTAGAGTAAAACATCATAATCATACATATTAATACTTGAACATAAATTAGACACAGAATCATAAATAAAAACTATGAGCACAGCATATAGACTGGTAAACCATAGCACTCATGTATAGATTATCATTAATAAATTCCTTGCATCTCACCTTGCAAAGGATCACTCTACAGCAAACTCAAGATCCTACTACAAATTTGGGCTAAGGAGAGTAAGGAGTATCTCTTCTCTCAATAAACCAAACCCTAGTAATCACTTTTCCAACCCTTATCTCAGTGGGCGTACTCAGCCTTATATAGGCGCTAAACATATAATGGAATACAGCTAATAAGTACAAATCCCCCTGACACTACTTGTCTTCTTCCTAGCATCTTCAATACCGCCGTCCTTCTTCAATATCTTAGCGTCTCTTCTTTGTATCTTCAGCGCCCTTCCTCTATATTGGATAAGATCGATGACTCGGATTCCACTGAGTCAACCAGTCAACTCTGACAATCCGACCGTTCTGCTCAGCATTAAATGCTCAACCAACTTATTCAGCTTTTGTCGGGGTCATGCCGCTGATGCTATCTTGAAGTATGCCGCTATACCCAAATATTTCTCAGCGTCCTTTCATTGTAGGTGGTTACCGCTGATGGATGCCGCTGTCACTACTCTTCACTTCTTATGAATGCCCTCCTTTTGATATTAATCTTCTCTTACGTACTCTAAATTGGCCTATGACATTTTCTACACCTATAATTGTCGCTATCACCGAGTCGCTACTCACCCTACCAAGGACTGCTTTACCCTTAAGCGAATTTTCCAAGCCAAGGTAGAGTCCGGGGAATTACACCTAGGAAACGAAGGAGTATACCATGATCCTCTACCAGTTCGAGCATTCACCCTCCCTGAGGAACCGGTGAACAAAAGAGTGGAGGAGATAATGTACCAACTATGCGAAACTCTATGTCTCTCGAAACCACAGCGGAAAGATATGTTCGCAGCGCTCAATATGGTAGTATCGGGAAAGCGCCTACCCTTCAAGGAAGTCAAACAACGGACGATGCCCGAGCAGGAGAAGCCAACAGAAGGACAAGGCCGGGGACTCCTCATAACCGCCCGCCTCTCTCATGCTGAATTCTCGAAGACACTCATCGACCCGGGATCTCCAGTAAACATCATTTCAGTCAAGACTCTCAAGGCCGCTAACATCCCCCGCAGCAGAGCTATTCACGCCCCTACCATCATCAAAGGTCCTGATGGAGTCGAAGCACGCACTTATGGGTGGATCGATCTTCCCGTCGAAATCTCCACAATCCCAACCATGGCGGAGTTTCACATTGTTAAGGGAGTCGTCGAGAGCGTCATGGTACTGGGACGTCCATGGATCTACAACAACCAGGAGACGCTTCCTCTAGAGTTCATGGAGCGGTTTGTACAAAAAAGCAACGTCACGAAGGCAGTAGTCACGCCTGCAGAACCCAAGGGAGTCAATGAAGGCCCCCTTTACCACGAAGGTACTTCGTCCACCCCTCTTTTATATGATAGCCCACATTTACCGAGCTACTGGGGACTCACCACGAGGAGAACCGTTCAAGGGGAAAACCCTGGAAAACCCACAGTAGATGTCGGCACAGCTATAAGAATCTTCATCAAAGCCCTTTAGGAATCCGGAATTGTACGTGACAAGCCGTACAATGTTAAGATCCGAGGAGAAGGCGAACTCATCCCCTACGACATACCACCGGAAGTTTTAGAGACCATCCCAGACTTCAAAGAGTACATGGAACTGTTCAACCTCAAATAAGAGGTGGGGGAGAGCGCAGTTGCATATGTGGAAAGGTTTCGCAAGAAGGCGAAGGAGCTTCTGCCTAACCATGATTCACTCCACGCCACATTGACGCGGGATTGAACTCGGTTTAGCAAGGTTTCACCAAAAACCTAAAGGAGGACGACACTAGGCCTCATGTTCATTGTATTTGCATTCCTCCAAAGCAGCGCATCATGGCGTGCAGTAGATAGGGTTTCCATTTTAGCAGATTTAATTAAGAAAAGTATTTCATTTCAATATCTCTTAGAAAACACAATCCTACCCAATCAATAGAAAATACCTACAACCTATTCAACGTTCCAAAGACAAGAAACCATGTACTTAAAAAAAAAAAAAAAGAACAACCACTAGTCGAGAATATCACTCAAGACCCTACTAGGTCCACCCTTGCAAGATAGCCTCAGCCGCTACAGCTCCCTTTCTTCCCTCTGCAACTCAGCCTTCAACTTTGCCACCTTCTCCTTCTCCTGGAGAATCTCCTGAGACCCCTGAGCCTTGGCCCCTTCGAACCTTTCACGAAGCCAAGCCACATTGAAACCCTTAGACTCAGCTGCAGCTATAGAATCCTCCCAATCTTGGATATCAAGTGGATCCGCGGAGCCAATGGATTGGGCCATCATCTCGGTCACCCTCGACAACAGAGTATTGACTATCGACTCAGAAAGTAGCCGCTTCTCCCCGTTACGAGCAATATGGCAGAATTTCCTCCAAATCCGGTCATACAGTGTCTGGTACTCATTCAACACCGGGAAGTTACCCACCAAGACGTAGCCATGACGAACTTTGCCTACGAAGGAAGGGAGAGCAACTCTAGCACCAGGGTAAATAGGCCCCTGGTTCACACCGCCATTGGATATCTTCTCAGTTAAAAAAATAGCCACCTCCGCTCTAGCTGAAACGGTCTCGCTAATAACCTTTGGAGGAGCGACGTCCACGCCGCCACCTGGTGATTGCCCCAGAGGGAGAGCCGCTCCCGAATCCTCCGGAACGACTTTGCCAACAATCTCGGAAACAGTTGTCCCCACGTCGCCACTCAAGTTTTCTCCACTCTTCAGTGTTCCCGTGATCTTCGAGACAGTAGCAGCCTCAACGCAACCCTCATTCTCCTGCTCCTACAGACACAGGACCCCGAATGGTTAGTCAACACTAATTGCGCAAAGACAGCCTGAAAAGAAAACAACCAACGGAGAAGCAAACTCCAACAAGATTTACCTGGGCGAGTTCACAATCGTTAACCTTGCTAGAAGGAGAAGGAGAAGCACGAAGACTCACACCAATTAGCTCATTCACCTCTTTCTCACCACGACGTCAACAGCTGGGGACTCCGTGGAATTTTCACATTCTTTTGGTACCGAACCCTGCAAAACGGCATGTGAAGATCAGCCAGGGAGGAGATACATTCATAAAGGACAAGAGATCTCTCTGGGATATCTTTGAACAACTTACCTGAGATGGGAAGGGACACGAACTCGTCACGGGGGAAAAAGCGACGAAACAACCCTCAGGTAATTCCATCCTACTACATTTAACCTTCTTCTTAGGTTGGACGACCGGAGGAGGCGCCATCTATCACCAGAGGAAATAAAACCGTTAACCTAGGCAAG
>JAJJMA010330792.1:0-16932 GCA_023529015.1 Papaver nudicaule
CTCTCATAATGTAGGAATATTTTCAAGAAACTCAACAGGTCACTCCTGTTCTTGTTACATTCAATGCAAGCCAGAGTTCTCGAGACCACACTCCTCTCATAATAGGAGGGGACACGTAAAAACTGAGAAGACTGAGACAAGCAGCAGAAAGACTTCTCATATCAGAAAGATTGAAGAAAAGAAGGAAAATTTGCCATCAGAAAAAGGTAACACCCTACACTACGAGACTTCAGAAAATTCCTCAAAAGCTAAACAAGAATTGTCTCGTAAAAACTAAACATAATCTTTCGTCATAATAAGTGCATTAGCTGTATTAGTTGTAAATATAATATGCACAATTTTTTTAATATAAAAAAAGAGAGGAGGGAGTTTATATATATATATATTTATATACATAATATTTTTGAGAAAAATAAAATATTATAAAAAGAGTACCTTGAGAATATTTTTTTCCCAAAGAATTCCAAGATTCGAAACAATAAGAAAATTCCTTACTTTTGAACGTCTATTACCAAAATTGATTTTATGAGTCAATCCATACTTGACTACCAAGGATTTCCTTGTTTTGGTTCAAGCTTATGTTGGAAATAAAAACGTTAAGGAATAAACTTATTTTCGGAAACCCAGAGTTACTTAACTCTATTTAATCCTTGGGTATGCCGATTTCGAAATCATCTTGCTCTCTCTCTACAAACTTGTTCGAAACCTACTTTTGTGTTTCGATGATGGAGAAAATAGTTGAAGACCCCGAATGTCCATGTGATTTTGTCAAGATGATGATGGAAGATCAATACACCTCTCCTCCTCCTCAAGAAACCTTGAGTGATGAAAATCATCCTGCTCCTAACAACTGGGAATGCAATGATGATGATGGTGATGAAGTTCCAACTAGCAAAGTTCTAAATCTCATCCACCACTTTGCATGGGCCAAACAACAAGCTTTTGTGAATGTTTGTGAACAAAAGAAGCTAAGGGATCAACTACACAAGGCATGTGATGATTTTGAGGTTCTAATGAAATTATTCAAAAAAGTTCTCAAGAAAAATACAACCAAGTTCTCAATAGAATAAAGTCTAGGGTTTCAATAAGTCTTCCCATGTTTCGAAACCATTATGAAATAAAATAAAAAGGTTATTAGTAGATTTTTTCTTTTGTTATTTTTCTGTTTCGAAAAACATTAAATAAAATTATTATTATTTACTTGCGTCTCATTCGAATCTGTCTATGAAAAATTGAAAAATTAAAAATATGTAAGTTGTATTTATTTCACGCAGTTTCGAATGAATTTTCTGAAAAATATAAAAAGTATAAAATCAAAAAACCTAAAAATTTCGTGAGTTTCGAATGCAACATTGAGTTAATATTTCTGAATCTATTATGGATGTATGTTGCAGGTTATCAAGATAATTCTTTTATCTCCTATGGAGCTAATTTTTATTCTTTTAATATCTTGATCTCATGGGCCTCCTTATGTTTGTGGCTGTTATGTTTGTACTAACGATTGTGTTGCAGGTATGAGTATAACTATGTAAGGAGGATATGGATTTTATGCTAGTCACAATACTATTGGATATCCTTGTGTCTTTTTGACTAGGAGTTACAGTATACGCATAAATCAATGGTTTTGGTATAATTTAGTATGACTACGGACGTGTTCGAAAACCCAAAACCAAGTCTAAGTCTTTCTCTGGTAAAGACTGTTCCGTTGTTCTCATGTCTGAGGGAATGACAACCAACGGGGGAGAGTTCTTTTGTGAACTTGTGCTTAATAGAAATATATCTTTAGGGGAGCGTGGTTGTGGAATATATAGGGAATATAATTGTTATCTGCTTATATCTTTTGTATGTCCTGACAGGTTGCTTGAGCTTATCATATATATATATATATATTATGTAACTTGTCAAAATGTTGACCCGTGTGATTGCGATCATTCTTATATGTTGAATCAAGTTCTCTGAACTTGAGCATTTATCTCGTACCCAGATATTTTCGAGACCCTTTGTCAATTATTTTTGACAAAAAGGAAGAGAAATATTGATAGCTTGACTTCGGTTAGTGCTTGGTCTTTGACAAAGCAGTGTCATATGGGGAGAAAAATGCTTGCGCGTATATTGAAAAATGAATGAAAGCATGAACTAAGGGGGAGTAACACTTGATGTTACTAGCACTGTAGACTTTCGCATTGTGCTACAGGTGATAACAATACGTCGGAGATTGATAGACATCCGAACTTACATTCAGGGGGAGTAAATTGGTTATCAATATTTTTCAATAGTACATATATTGTTTGCAGACTGACATTTTTTGCAGGTACTATTGGTGTGCTGTCAAGCTAAGTAGAAGAACTCAAAGCGTAGAACTTAGGTTTGAAATTTCTTCATCTATGTAAGAGTTTTTGTCACTAAAATTGACAAAGGGGGAGATTGTTAGATCATGGCTCGGTCAACCTCACTAAGTGTTGGTAGGTCAAGCTTAGTTGTCAACTTTAGTGATCAAAACTCGACCGCTAAATAACACACAATTAGGTGAAGTCATGTGAGAGTTAGCTTTAGGTTGTGGAAGAATTTGGTAGGATTTAGAATCACTAGTTGAAGAGTTGAAGAAAGACTGAAGATCAAACGAAGACATCCGGTTTCATCATTCAACTGGTTAGTGAATCTAAATAACGCGATTCCATTATCTTTTACACTTGTGCTACAAAATACATAAACATAACTCTCATCTTGAGCTTTACGTTATGACTTGATCACTTGTGATCAGTGTGTCTTATGATAACTCCGCTTTACCGCTTGCGGTATTAGTGTTGTAGTTATGACGTTCCAATATTGCTTAGAGCTTTCTTTTCTTCTCCATCTCTAAGTTAATATAAAGGTTTTTCCTAAAACCTTTTCGAGTTGGATATAGCAATGTGATGTTATCTCGGTAGTACTACGAGATTTGATTCATCACAGTATTGTGTCTCTTCTTACCTAGTCTGGCTCTGTCGGATTGATTGCATATATTTATATGAGCCAATGTAAGAGAGATCGTGACTCACACTTATGTTGTGTAGACTCGAAATACTGTTGTTTCTGAGATTCGAATACGACGTCATGGTTTGGCTCTGAACTCTGAAGTTCTGAATCATTCATTTGATTTTGTATATGAACATCTTGTATGCCATATCTCACTTCTGGGTTCCGAAACCATATTTGTGTATCTCAACTTATGAATTTTCAATGTTCGAAACCTCAATGTAGGTTTTGGTAAAACTAAACGTTGATTTCGAAACCTTAATCTGGTTTTCGCATTCATAAGCTATTGGTCCGAAATTAAATATTATGACCAATGTTGATACTAATTTTCCCATATCATACTACAAGTAAAAATTATTAATGGATCCATTATTCAAGTCGTTGGTGGCCTTTGTTCGTTAATAACCGGGGATTTGTCTAAGGGTTTGAACGTATTATTGCTAGTTATTATGAACCAGGATGGCTACTGACTTTAACCGTGGAATCACCTTGGAGATGATCGTCAAACAAGATTAACTACAATAAACGTAATTTCAATGATGATCAACACAACCATTAACGAGGTTCAGCAGCTGTGTGCTTACGTCCTCGGGGTAAAATCTGTTGTTCTATTATACTTAATCAATAAAGCTTTCTCTGGTTTACACTATGAGTCACTCCAATTTGTTATGGATAGAGGAAATATGAAATCTTGAGAGTATAACTCAAAGATTCTCACTCCTAGCTATCCTTTCCAAACTATGCGACCCCCATTCATGTTGATGAGAGGGGGTATTTATAGCACTTCCCTAGGCGTCGCTCTTTGCTATCTTTGGTTGCTTCGCCCTCTTGATGCTCCTTGGTTCGACCATCCACCATCGGTGACCGCTCTTATCATCCAATTCTTGCCCATCGTAATATTATGTGGAGGATCCTTGTTGTAGTCTTGCGTTGTCGGCTCCTCATTGGTCTAGGTTTCTGTCCTCCACCGTTGGTTGGGCCAATCCTCAATCGACAGACGATTTCTTGTCAAGCTGTCTACATCATTTAATACGGTGTGACTGCTCCTTGGCGTGCCTGCTTTCTCCTAGTATCGTAGGTTTGGTGATCCTTTAATCTCCTCCTTTTGATTTCATCATCTCGTGGTGAGTTATTCCTTTGCCTGATTTCGCTCATGTCCTTCGCGGCTTATATTGCTTCGGTGTACGTCCTCCGGTGATGGCGCCACGTGTCCATCCGGAATTATGCATTAACAATTTGCCCCTTTTATTTCAGTTATTGTAGTGGGCAATGATGGAAGAAAACCTCCGTCTATGCCGCCATTTTCAAAATAATGGTGGACCCTTACTTCACGCCTTTTCGTGGTTTTGTGGGAGTTTGTGATTTTTGTGATTTCTATAAATGACGGATTAGAGACATGATCTTCATCTTCTCCAACCACAACTTTTCTCAGCGTATTTCTCTGATTGTTGGTGCTTCATCTCCCCTTTCTTTTGTCTCAGGCTTTCCTTAAATTCTGATGACGCGAAAACCTTTGAGTTCTAAGTCCAAAGCTTCCTCCCAGAAATCAAAAGATGTCGCCATGGACTCGACTGTGACTGTTCTTTCTTCATTGCAAGCTTTTCCTCGTCCTTCAAGCTCGTCTGGTGATGCTGGAAAAGGTCTTTCCATAGCTGGTGATGGTCTTATTACTGTGAAAGAAGGTAGGGGGCTCAACTATAAACTGGAGCGCCTTCGTCCTTTTGAAGATGATAGTTATCGTCATTGGAGTTTTGCCAAGATAAAGAAGTCATTTGGTTTGACTCATTTTGACGTTTCCTTCTTTGATGGTGATGTTGATATCTTGACCGAAGATATGATCAGAAGCTTTCCTTATGATGAGAATTCCCTGCTTATCTTTGTCGGTCAGCTAGCTGCAGGCCTCGTTCTTCCATTGTATGACCATGTTGACACCTTCTTTATTGATGTTCTCTCTGGCCGAGACAATCCTTCCTTATGTCAGCAGCTCCGTGGCATACGACAGTATACTGGTAACTTTTTTGCATGTTTTGTACGAGTGTTGGCTTCGTAGTAGTGGTCGTACTCGCATGAGATGTTATAACCCCTTCTCTTTAGCAATGGTTCATCAGGAAGATTATACTCCTCAAAACTTCAACCTGACCTGGGGGGATTCCATTCAAAGTTCTAATGTGGTGCCATGGTCTGTTGGTCCTCGCCGATTTGCCCCTTCTGGCAAGCAAATCCGTGACAAAGTCCCTCTTCTGTTGAATGACTGTGATGACCCTGATTTGTCTGTCATCCCCGGGACAATTAGTCTTCCTTTTCCCGATGATCAGAGGCTTCATCTTAGTTGTGGCCATCGATGGATGCGTACTCCTCTTTGTATCACCGGTTCGTGGGTTGCTGGCTTTAGGAAATCTCGGTCTCAGCCTGGCCTCTTCATTCCTCGTCTGATGACAGATCTTCCTCCTCGCTATCGTACTTTCATTGCTTGGCGCTTTAACCCGACTCCTTCACGGGTATGTATTTCTGATGTTAACTTTAGTATGTTCTCATCCCTTCTTCTAACAGTGTCTTTTCTTCTAACTGCTTAGTCCTTGAGAGCTAGCGTTCCCTCCCCTGTCATGAGTGATAACACCTGTACTCGAAAAAGGAAAGTTGGTGTTGCGCTAGCAAAAGATGTTAGTAACAAACCAGTTGATGCTACTTCGATGTCAAAGGTATGGGTAATTGACGTTATCCTTTGTATCTGTAGTTGTCCCCCTTTGGCCATGCCTTTGAAAAATAGTTTTGCGATATGCAGCCTGTTATGAAAAAGAAAAAGAAATCTAAAGCAACTAGTGGAAAATGTCCGTTTAAGAACAGCTAGAAACAGTTCTAATAGTGAGAAAAAGAACGGTTCTAGACAGCGCTATTAACAGTTCTATTATTGTCGTCCTTTTCAAATAGAACGGATTTTGTTCGACTTTATAATAGAAGTGACTTTGCACGTTCTTTATCAGAATTGTGAAAAGCAGTCCTTTAGTTAGATTTTAATAATAATAAAAATAATAAGTGAACAACTCATTTGACCCCATTCAGAAGGATCTGAATGGGCTGAATTCCAATTATACAATTCTGACTGAGCGGATTATTCTGAATGAGCTGAAATGAAATACAACTTCATTTCATAAATCTAAACCCATCACCATTTATAAATATAACCTGAATTCAATGTACATTTCACATAATCCCAACTTACAGCTGAATTCATTTGACAATACTTCAAGTTCAAATTCAACAAAAATAAAAAGATCCAAACCAGTAATAAATTTCAAGGAGAGTACTCCAACATTTCTAAGAACTGGTAAGTTATAAGGTTGAACTGATTCGGATGTTGTAGTCGGGTAGAATTTTCCAGCAAACCTTATTTCCATCAAATAGTTCCACTACTTAGATCAACAACTCTGGTCTCTGGGACAAAAAAAAGGAGAATAGAAATTCACAATCAAACACAGAATATCAGATAGAACAAAAATGAAACGGCAGTGACACTAATAAGAAAGAAAAGTTGCAGAAAATAACATACCATGGAAAGAGGAACCAGACATTTTTTCTGCAACAACATTACCAATAACAAAGAAAAACAAAAAATGTTAAGCGACACTTATTAGACAGAGTTCTATGTAGTAGATGTATATCTGAAGTGCAAAGGTAAAGGTAGATAGAAGTTAAGATCGATTATGTAAAAAGAAAATATAAAATAATAGCATGATTTGAGACTGATATTTGTCCAGGAATCATAGGTTTTACCCTACGAAGATACGTGATCTCAATTAGAGAATAAGAAAAAAAAATATTCTACAGTCAGGGAGTTGTGTATGCACACTGTTAACTTTTGAATTCAATCTACCTTAGATGGCATCGGTAAACAGGTGATTAATAGGGCAGCGGAGCTGGGGTGCAAATGACCACAAAACTTTCGCCTTGGCTGAGTAATTGTGTGGCATCTTTGGAGAAAATTTAGCATCTGCTGGCAGCTCAGGAGTATATGACACAACTGGTAGCAGCTTAGGCAAGGATGTCACATCCATGAAATACTCAGTAGGAGTATTCACTTCATCCACTCTGCAGAAAGGATATTAAATCAAGCATTAGTATATCATTTCAATAGTCTATTAACTATTTTAGATATATATTAAGAATTGATAATCCTTGAGAAGATAAAGATACATAGAAAGCATTATTGGGCTTCTTGTTACTTGTAGCAAGGTCCATCAGAATAGTCAAAGTACAAAACTGAAATTTCTGGAATCATCCCAGTCTCCTTACTGTCAGCCAAACTCTCCTGACATAATGGCGAGCATGCATAATAGTTACACGAAAATGAGTAATTAGAATAGAAGCTCACAAAAATAAAACCGATTCGGAACCCTTAAAGCCACTGCCACAGTCTACAAAAGATATTTGGGCAACTAGAACCTAGGAAAAACCTCAAGAACCATGTACACAGGGACACAGAATGACTTAATACTCTTCTTACCGAATCGGAATTAGTATCATCAAAAACAGACATAGTTGAGGAAATGCAACTTTAATGTTCACGAATTATCAGTGGAAGTACCTAATACTATCAAAAGCAACAAGAATATTGAGTCAGTAGTCCCACACATTGTGTATTATTCAGTTATGTAACTAAACTAATCAGCTTTCAGTGAAATGATTAAGACATGATGGATGTGTGTGTAAAGATGCATATAATCAAGACAAGATATACATACATAAACAAATTGCATATGAAAATTGGCATGTAATCTTCCAAGATGGATAAAAGTTGATGATATATAAGCAAGATAAGGTGATATTACAAACAAAAAAAAATGCAGACAAGAGAAAGCGGGTAATCAAACCAACCTGATTCATAACTTCTTTTATCATTTCCCGAGCAACCTCAATGTGTTTCTTATCGCCCGTAACTCGCACAATTCTTTCATTTGATTGGTCACCATCGGGAAGGTGTTGTGGTATAAGCTAAAGAGGAAACATAATGTTAGATGATTGGTGGAATAGCAGACAACTACTCAAACCGAATCAAGGCACACTACTCTAGATCTTGTCAGAATCAAAGCTTAACGGTATCAACTACCTGGATTTTTTCTCTAGATCTTGTCAGTAAGGATTCAATTGTTTCACCTCCCTTGACAATGATCAAACCAACCTGTATATAAAACTGAATACCCTTGAAACAAACCACAAAGTGTTGCTACCTGATTTGTGAACAAATAGCTCAAGCGGTGTCCTCTACAATCAAACAAACCACAAAACATATATATCAATTGACCATAAGCATACATGCACCCGCACCCACAATCAAATCTGGCAAGAACAACATACAAAGAAAGAAAAAGGGAGGATAACCCTTGCCAAAATCCATTCAAGAGAACCTGTAGGAAAAAAATAGAAAAATCCTTGCCAAAATTGAATGAGCAAAAACCCAAATCCACAAATTTGAACCCTTGCCAAAATTGAATGAGCAAACAATTAAAATTAAAAGAAATCCTTATTTGAGTAATTGAAATCAGAGGAAGAAATAATGTTTGTATACCATCGAAGTTTTTTCGTGAAGTTGAAGATGTTCATCCGAAACCCTTCTCACCATCACTCAATCTGAAACAACATAAACACATCATCATCATCAATAAATTTCAATAAAAAACAGATCTACGAAGAAAAAAATAGAAATTAAATAAAACAATAGATTTCTTCATAATAATTATAGCAAATTAACCTCAAAAACAACTCAGCGATGTAACGATTTACTTAAAAAACCCTAGCTAGATATCTTAAAACAAAAGTTTTAAGATAGATTCCAGTTGAGAGGAATCTCAAAACAAACGTTTTAAGAGCAAGTGTTTTGCATATAGATCTTTTTGAAGAAGAAACGGGACACAATTTTCTGTAAATTTTGAATCAAATCGAGGGAAAGAAGAATAAAATTGAGAGAAAGAAAATCAAGGTTCAGTTCCCTCGTGAGAGCACTGAGAGGTGAGAGAGAAGGGAAGGAAGATACGGAAAGAAAGAGATAAGGTAGTTTTATTTTGCTTTTAGAGACTGGTTTCATCTACATCGTTGAAATAAAGTAGTCGATCTCTAACCGTCGATAATAGAACTGATCAAAACAAATCTTTTATATTTCCGTTTTCTTACCGGTGAAAGAACGGACTCTGACTGGGCTAGATGCGAAACGGCTCATGTCAGTTCTTTCACTAAAGCCCTGGTCTGTTCTAAAACCCTCTATTTCCACTAGTGAAACACTTCCAGCGGAGTTGGTGTACCCGAAGAATCGTTTGCTTCTAGGGTGAGTGCGGGCGCCGAAGATATTTCCGAAGATGTCTCTTCGGGCCACCGTAGTGATGATGGCGTTGTCGCCGAGAGTTGCTTACCTGCCCCTGTAGTCCCCGTTGTTCAAGCTTCTATGGTTGTGGACATTACTGATGATGTTTACATGCAGGACAACCAATACCCTGAATTTTCTTCTGCCAATGAAACACAAGTTAACTTAAAAGGTGTTGCTGAACTTCTATCGTGTTCCGCCGAGGCTTGCATTCCTTCTTCTTCTGGTCTTCTTGAGTCGGTGAAGAGATCTGCCACCAAAATCCCCCCCTTATCTTTTGCTGTTGTGAAGCCCGTGGACTGGTCTTCGTACTTTTTGAAAGATCTTGATCCCCCTTTGGATTCACAAGTACCCGTTTTTAACGATAGAGTGTCAGAATTGCGGTCTGAACTTAATGTTGTTACGTTGCTGATGCACGAGTATTGACGTGTCGCCGAAGAATCGAGAGATCGAGAAAAGACCATGGCCGCCGAGAAGGCTCTCTTGAAATCCCAGCTTTGTGACTTTGACGCGAGGGTAGCCGCTGTTGTTGCTTCTCAAACCGAGGGGGTAAGTCTGACCTATGATCGTTCTGCTGCAATAACTGTTAACGAAGCTTTTACCGAAGCCGAGTGCCATTTCCCAGGTATCGTTTTCCCGAGGATGGATGTCCCTTAGTTGTCATCTTTTATGGAGGAAATTATTCGGAATTCCCTGCTTCCACCTGTATTTTGACATGTTGGGTGAATTCTTGGCCATTTCTTGCCTTGTGAGTTTGTTATCTTATTTTTATTCTGTTGCTGTAACTTTTTGTAATCGGATATATCCGAATGGTAACATTGTTGATCATGAGATCTTCTACTTAATGTCTACTATTTCAGGCATTTCAACCTTCTTGGGTTAAGCATTATCTTTCAACCATCCCTGGCCAGGGGATGATTTAGGACATTAACCCGGGGAAAAAAAATCCCGCTAGAGGTGACGTTTGAGTATCTCTATCATCGGGATTCTTACGTTTCGCCTCATACATATTAATGAGGATCCTAGAGATGACAATTGATCTGTTGCGCTTGGGCTGCTGGTAATTTTTTTGTTGCGCTTACATCGCAGTTGCTTTGCTATTTGTCACTTTCCAAGAAAAACAATTTATTAATACGCTATATCGCGCCGTCCTTTGTGAAATAGTAACATAAGATAGAAAATTAACTTTGAAATAGTAAATCTTACTTCTTCCGTCCCCTAGGGGTGGTAAGTTTTAATGTACCGTGCATTCCATGAATGTTGCAAAGTGTTTCCTTGCATATTTCTGAGATAGTACAAACCCTTCCCTGCAACATCTTCGATGCCATATGGTCCTTCCCATATGGGGCTAGTTTGGCCCATTCTGTCTTCTTCTGGTATGGTGGTATCTGTCTCATTACGAATTCTCCCACCGTAAAGTTTCGAAGAACTACCTTTTTGTTGTATTCTTTGGCGATCCTTCGCTGATAGTTCTCCATTCGTTGGAGTACGATCTCCCTTTTTCGTTCTAGATCGTCTAATTTTTCATAGATGAGATCCGTGGTTAAATTTTTCTCCCAGGCCTCCGTCTTCGTAGTTGGGATGATGACTTCGGTAGGTATTACAGCTTCGGTTCCGTATGTTAGCATAAAAGGTGTTTCTCCCGTAGCTTCTTTTCGAGTTGTTCGGTATGCCCATAGCACATTGTGTAACTGTTCACACCATTTCCTCTTGTAATTGTGGAGTTTCTTCTTTAGGATCAGAGCTATGGTTTTGTTTGTGGACTCCACCTGTCCGTTGCTTTATGGGTACGTTGGTGTTGATTTGATCTTCTGGATTTTGTAGGCGTCGAACAACATGTCGATGTTCTTTCCGCTGAGCTGAGCCCCATTGTCTGATACAATGGCCGCCGGAATTCCGAACCTGCAAATGATATGTCCGAACAAAAACTTGAATACGTCGCGATCTCTGATGTGAGCGAGGGGTGCGACCTCCACCCACTTGGTGAAGTAGTTAGTGGCGACTATTAGAAACCTTCGGTTGCCGAACCCTGGTACCAGTGGGCCCACTATGTCGACTCCCCACTTTGCGAATGGCCAGGGGCTCAATACCGCATTTAATTCTGTTGCTGGCGCTTTGAATTTCCTTGCAAATTGTTGGCAGAGAATACATCGTCTCACCATTTCCAATGCGTCTCTGTTCATACTCGGCCAGTAGTACCCTTGTAGTCGAGCCTTCTGCGCCAGAGACCTCATGCCGCTGTGGCTGCCCGCGTCTCCGTAGTGTATGTCTTTCAAGATATGCAATCCTTCTTCTTTTGTGATGCACCTTAGCAATGGTCCTAGGAACGTAGATTTATAGAGGATACCTTCCCGGAGATGATATCTTGCCGCCCTCGAGATGATCTTCTTGGCGTACTTGGGATCTTCGGGTAGTATTTCATCACTTAAGTATCGGTGAAGTGGTATTCTCAAATCGTCCTCTACCTCGTTTCCTTCTGCGTTTGGTGGGCTGGATACTCCTTCTACGTCCATTGTTTCTTCTGCAATGGTCTTCGTATTCACCGATGGTTCATAAACTCTTCCCACCTTGATGGATGTGACATTGGGATCTCGTAGCATAGATGATATATACGCAAGTGCGTCTGCATGCCTGTTATCCTTCCTTGTTATGTGCCTGTACGTTACCTTATCAATCTTTGCTGTGAGTTCTTGCGCTAGCTTTAAATATGAGGTTGGGCATAAATCTAGAGTTTGATATTGGAGTTCAATTTGCCGGATGACAAGTTGTGAGTCGTTTGTGATTCTGACGTCCATGATACCTAACTCGATTATCAGCCGTAGTGCGTGGATCACTGCTTCGTATTCAATGATGTTATTCGTGTATTCTGCGAATTCTAACCTGAACGCATGTAGGATCTTGTCTCCTGTTGGGGTTGTTATTACGATTCCTATTCCTGCCCCTTCTTTGTTGGAGGATCCATCCACAAACACTTCCCACCTACGAGAGTTGACTGGTTCCAACAAATCATCTGGATCTTCTTTGTCTTCCTTAGCTCCTGGTATGTCATATATCTCTTCTTCGTCCTTGAGGGGCAGATCTACTAGCACTTGTGACTTCTCCGCCGTTCGAGGTTCGAATATGATCTTGAATTGCGTCACCTGTGCATTCCATTTGGCTACGCGTCCTACTCTGTCTGAGTTTTGGAGGACTTGACCAATGGGTGCCTTTGTCAATACTCTCACCGTGTGCGCGTTGAAGTAGGTTCGTAGTTTCTGCGTTGCGAATACTAGCGCTAGGATGATCTGCTCTATCTTCGTGTAGTTCTTTTCAGCTGGGTACAGAGTTTTGCTGATGTAGTAAATGGGTATCTCTTCCTTCTTGTTCGTTCGAACTAGAACTGCGCTGATTGCGCAGCTGGTAGCCGCCAAGTAGAGAGTTAATACCTCGTCTTTTTCTGGCCTCTGTAACGTTGATAGGGTCGCCAAGTGTTCTTTAATCTTCTCAAAAGCCTGCTGGCAGTCTTCTGTCCACGCGAACCTACAATCCTTCTTTAATGTTGAGAAGAAATCCTTGCATCTATCTGACGATCTGGCTATGAATCTCCCTAGCGCCGCTAGTCTTCCGCTTAGTCTTTGGACGTCCTTCAAACTCTTCGGTGATAGCATCTCCACCACGGCTCTAACTTTCTCAGGATCCACCTCGATCCTCTTTTTTGTGACCAAGTATCCTAAGAATTATCCGGAGGTTACTCCGAAAGTACACTTTTCTGGATTTACCTTAATTTTGCAACTCCTTATAGCTTCGAATATCTCCCTGAGGTACGCCAAGTGATCTTGTGACTTTAGGCTTTTGACAAGCATATCATCAACGTAGACCTCCAAGTTCTTTCCAATCCATTGTTTAAATATCTTGTCCACCAGTCTTTGATATGTGGCTCTTGCATTTCTCAGTCCGAAGGGCATTCTTGTGTAGCAATATAACCCTCTCGGAGTGAAAAAAGCTGTATTTTCTTTATCTTCTTCGGCCAGGGCTATTTGGTTATACCCTGAGTATCCGTCCATAAATGACAGTAGTTCGTGACCAAAAGTCGCGTCGACCAATTGATTTATGCTTGGCCAAGGATAGCTATCCCTCGGACAAGCTTTGTTGAGATTGCTAAAGTCGATGCAAATTTTAACATCTCCATTCTTCTTCGGTACTATTACCATATTTGATAACCATGTTGGGTACATTACTTCTCTGATGAATCCGGCGTTCATTAACTTTTGGAGCTCCTTTTCCACAGCCTCGTGGTATATAGGAGCTACCTTCCTTATTCTTTGCTTGAATGGTGGTGTGTCCGGGTTTATCCGCAGGTGATGGCCACCACCAAAGGATCTATCCCAGGCATATCGTTCATTGTCCATGCAAATACATCCAAGTACTCCTTTAATAGCTCTTTTAGTTTTACTTCCATATCCTCATCCAACAGTGTTCCTATACTCACTTCTCGTGCTCTTCGTTTCCGATGTTGACTTTCTTCGTTGGCTCAATGGATGAGAACAATTGCTTCGGAGGTCCTATGGGAGTAACATTCTTTAATTGTTATTTGTCCCCAGTCGATGTTGATGCCACCATCGCTGCTGGGAGTAGTGATGCTGCTTTTGCCGCCTTGATTTGCTCGTTGTATTCCTCGTATCTCTTTTCTTTCTCCTCTTTCTTTCGCTTTCCTTTATTCTTCTTGAGCGCTTCTTGTACCTCATTATGGTGTTTGGCTTCAGCTGCATCACATCTTCGTGCATCTTGCTGGTCTCCTTTGATTTCCATTTCCCCGTATGGCCTGGGAAACCTTAGGTGCTGATGATAGGTTGATGCCGTTCCTCTCAAGCGGTGCACCCAGAGTCTCCCCATGATGGCGTTGTAGGGTGACGGTGGATCCATTGAATCCATAAATCGTACACGTAGATGCATCCATCTGACTATCCTTCAGCCCCATCCGAAGATAGGGTTCATAGAAGAGTACGTTGAGCGAATTTCCTCCGTCTATTAATATTTTAGAAACGTTCCACCCGTGGATAGGTAGAGTAACCACCAAGGGATCATTATGCATTTCGACATCCTGATTGATGTCTTTGGTAGAAAATGTAAGCGGAGTTGCCATTCATTCCTCCCATTCGTCGGTTAATCTTCCGTTCAACTGGTATACTTCGTGCTCCGAGATCCTCCTCCTTGTTCTCAAACTGTTGCAGATATCTCCGGGTAGCGAAGGTTCGCTCTCCTGCTGGAATGTAATCATATTAAGTGACTTGTATCCTTCGGGAAGTCGTACCGTCTTTTCTTGTGACGCCGCGTTTGTTGCTACTGCTGCCTGTCCTGGTAACTGAACATACTGCCCGAAGTCTCCTTGATTGATATACCTTTGAATCGTGTTCTTAAGATGTTTACATGCGGCAGTATCGTTCCCCCGAGTCTGATGGTACTCGCAGTAGTCTTTATGGTTCTTGGACTCATCTCTCTGCTTCCCTCGGGTAGAGGGATATGTAAAATCCTGTCGTCCACCTTCTTTCTTCAAAATTTCCGAGAGTGACATGGTTAAGTTGGAATAGAATATATCCACGTAGTCCCTTCTTCCTTTATCCCCTGGCTTCCCGTCTTTGTACCTGGGTTTCTTTTCGAATCCTGATGTGACGTCTCTTTCTGCCGAACGATTCCCAGTCTCTGGTGCAGCTTCTACTGAATTCGTTCTCTGTGGGATACTTCGGTCTTGCGCACGAGGATTATCTCTCTGGATGTCTTCTAGCCGAATATACTTGTCTTGAATCACACGAAGTTCTCCCTCCGTTGCTGGTGTATGAGCATGTAGTTCTACGAAGATAGAAGACGTTATATCCAACCCGAAATTGTAACAATTGATGTTGATCTCCGGGTTGACCTTCCCTATAACTTGGCATACTTTCTGCCATCTCTCCATGTACGCCTGAAGCGTTTCTCGTGACCCGATGGCTAATGCAAATAGCCTATCTAGCCCCGCCTTAGTAGCCTTGTTATACATGTAAGTCTCCACGAAGATATCAGATAGCTCTTCAAAGGAATCAATTGAATTTGGTTTGAGATTGTTAAACCACACCAACGCTATGCCGGTAAGGCTGGATGGAAAATACCGGCACAACACTACGTCATCGGTATCCCAGTAGGCTAATACCCGAATATAATACTTCAAGTGTGCTGCTGGGTCCATAGTTCCGCCGTAACAAGTAAAATTCGGTAATGGGCACTTTGGTGGTATTTTACTTCGTTCGAGTCTGACTGATAGCGGAGTCGTCCTGGCTTCTTGCTTGGTTTCCTCCAGCTTTTATCCTCCTTGTTTAGATTTCAAGTCCGCCAATTGGTCCATGACGACCTTTAGCTGAGTGACCACTTCTCCCATCTGTGGTGTGGCTATAATTTCTCCTCGCTGTTGAGATTGCATCCCGTGGCTCTGAGAATGACATGATCTTCCCCTCGAGATATAATGGCTGGGGATGTTGTGAACCTCCCTCTGTGGCAAGTTGACTCTTCCTTGATACCCTCCTGGTATACATACGGGTGGTGGGGCCCAGATCCTATTCCTTAGTGAAGAATAGCTTCTTGGCGCCTCTGAATTTACTTCATCCTCTCCTCTGGTTTGATAACTTCGGGCTCGCAATTGTCGCTCTCTTGCTTCAGCTCTATCCCGTAATGCTTGAATTTCCTGCGTCAAGGCGAGTAAAACCTCGTCCTGCTCTCTCTGGTCCTGGAGTAAGGCTTCCAACTGCGCTGCTAAAGGTGGTTCATTGATTCCTTCGGCTTCGTTGTTAACTTCGTTATTGACGATCGGTCCCATTTCATTTTATGATTCTTCTGACGAAGTTGCCGTATAGACTGATACCGAGTTCCCTGTTTGTTCGACAAGAGTGTGCTGAAGCCGGCCCTGTCTCGGATCTTCCTCTTCAACCATCTCTTCTGCTGGTAGTGGCATTCCGTACATAGGGTTTCTTTTTACCACCTGCTCACTGGGGATTGCTACCGTGCTCCTGTGTGAACTTCGTGGTAGATTAATTGCGTCTTCTAGATAAAGATTGGTCTCTCCTTGAGCCCTTAGCGATTGTAACCTGCTCCGTGTCAGCGCGGGTTGTTGCCGGCTTCTAGTCACCAACAACCTTCCTTTGTTAGCCATGAGTTACTCCACTCTTTTTTCCTGCTGATATGGTGGAGAAGAAAAGACGATGGTAAAGCGTACTTTAGCCGTACAAAAGTTTTCCTACCCACCTGATCCCCTAGGTAAGTCTGAATTTCCTAGCTAAAATCTGAACTATTAGTAAGAAATCAATCTGGTGATTTTGTCAATAAGAAATCCTTTTTTGATGGATTTGGAGGGTATTGCCTACTTGCTACATTTAAGATCAAGTTTGCTTCTCACTAATCAGACCATAATTCACCAGGATGTGATATCAATCCTTTGTGATTCTCCAAACCGGGTTGTATCCAAGTATAAAAGACGATGAGAAAACGGAAAAAACTCACTGACTGGGATTTTTATTAAAATCTGGTTGTTTTGAAATCTACAAGGGAGAGGTCCCTGTTTC